>PVKH010006747.1:0-20792 GCA_004027955.1 Chaetophractus vellerosus | reverse complement strand
CATGTATTCCTCTTCAAGTGCACGGCACCAGCAGAGGGGCAGAGTAGTGGAACCCAAACCAGGCTAGAGGAGAGAGCAGCCAGGAGCTGGAGAATAAGATTGTTATACTATGGCTCAATTACTGGTTAGGAAGGGACAGTGAGAGGCAGAAAGAGAGAAATGGGAAGGTTTCCACTGTTGGCCCTGGGAAGAGAGACTGGGGAGCAGTGAGGAGGTGACCTCCTGGGATTTACAGCTTCATTGTCAAGATCCATGTGGTCACTTCATAATGATGGCGCAATATAAGATAAAACATAATCTTGGGAGGCAGATGTGGCTCAAGCAGTTGAGCACCCGCTTCCCACATGGGAGGTCCCAGGTTTGGTTCCCGGTGCCTCCTAAAAATAAACAACAAGCAAAACAAACGAAAAAATAAACCAACTGGGGGAGCTGATATGGATCAATGGTTGAGTGCCAGCTTCCTACTTACAAGGTCCTAGGTTGAGTCCCCAGCCCAGGTATGTAAAAACAACAACCAATAAACAAACAAACAAACAAAAAACCATAATCTTTCATTCCTGTTAGGGTAATCTTAATCAAATTGTGGTGTTCATTGCATATAACTTCCTCCATGAAAAAGTCTCTAGTTCACAGTACTTCTCAGCCATGACATAAAAATAGGTGCCTCTTCAGATTGATGACCTCTCAATTCAAGATACAAGAAATGAGCACACTGCAAATTGTTAACATATCTTCTAAAACTTAAACCTTTTTTGTTTCCAAAAAGTCCTTGCTCTTGGTGTTTTCCTTAAAATAGTCCTACTGCATATATACTGAATTTAAACAGTTTTGGGAAGGGATGTGGTGTTCTTAGAACTGTGTTCTAATATGGGAATCAGCAAGGAAATTCTCAAAGAAACCATTTAGTTATTATACATTCATTGTCTTATTGATTTCTTTTTAAAATTAACAACAGCTGTAATCAAAAGAAAGAATGAGGGAAAAGGGCAATCTGAAATAACAAGACTCACTCTCTAGACTTTTGAAAAAACTCTGGGAAGCATTAGTTTTCAGCTGTTAATTGAAAAGAATGTTACTTCCTCAAGTAAAAGAAATTACAAATGTTTATCTTTGGCAACTGATAAAGACTGAGTATAACTTCTTAAGAAGCTCTGACAAAATCACTTCCTTCCCTTTTACCATCAGTCATGACTGAGCAAATCTCTGGAAATATTGTAATTTTTATTGTTAAGTGAAATTGGTATTTGGGATGTGTTAATTGGCCTTCTTTGCATGTGCTCTTTTCAAAAATGCAGAAAACCTCCAAAAGTTCATTGTGTGCTTATGATAATTCATCCTTTCTCCTTTATTCCCAAAATATTTGTAGACAGGATGATCATGTAATTTATTGTCCAAATCGAGAAACTTGTCAGAATAACACTAATAAGGATTAGACCAGGACATCAGGTATAACCACAATACTTAATACTCTACTTGCGGAGCAATTTGAGCATGCCCCTTTCTTAGCCTAACTGCAGAAAACAGTTTATATACTTCTTTGACAGCATTTTTGTCTAGTTACACATTTTTCCCTTCAGTCCTCATTTGAAAACAAAAACAAAAAAACTTGTAATCAAAGAGAACTGTCGTTAAGAGCCCTGCTAAAGAGCATTCTTGAACCTGGCATGTTCCCCTATCCACCCATTCATTTGTTCATTCATGGGATAATCATTGAGACTCCTCTGGACCAGGAAGTGCACTAGGGGCTCAGCATGTGCTGATTAGCAAGAGCTGCACTTAAACTGCTTCCTGAGTCTGTCATCTGGTGAACAGACCATTAGAACCCAAAGGCATAAGGGCTGTGTTGAGGATGGCTCCTGGAAACACCCGGGTGGGGCGCCAAGCCTGAACGTCTTCGGGGGAAGGAGTGTTTGGGAAGGGCTTTCTAGAGACCAAAGGGCATAAAGATGACCTGATGATCAGGAGAAGGGGCAACTACAAGGGGGGGACACTAAGGTGGACAAGGAAGGAAGAGGGAAAAGAGGATTTCAGGAGGGGAGCTCAGCAAGTGTATGGGCCAGGAGGGCAGAGAGATCAAGAAGGAAAAGAAGTGTTGGAGTAGCCGGGGTATCTGTGGGTGGCTGAGGCGGAAGAGAATGTGCAAAGGCACTTAGGGCTGGGCAGGGAGACCAATTTGGAGTCTGAGACCAAAATCAGGCAAGAGATGGCAGTGACCCAAATCCAGAAGGTGACAATGACATCATCAGATCTTGGATTTGAGGGAACTTCCAAGTGCCATGTTGTCGTGTTTACATTAGGCAGGAAGAAAGGGAATATTGGTTTCCAACTATGTAGATCCTTTAAGCAGACAGTTCTGTCATGAATAATGTGCGTTCAGTTGCATTGATAATAGGTCTTGTGGAAATACCTAACTTCATATACAGTGAGGAGAAACTGGTTCTCCTCCTAACCCAAGCAGGTACCAGGTACGAAACACCTCTCAGAGGGCTTCCCATTGTCCCCAGTCCCCAGCTTAGGGTTGTAGGAAGGTTTCGGTTGTTTATTTCCTGTCCCAGCCTTTTGTGTAGCATTTTAAAGTGAAGAGAAATTTTGCTCAAAACAAAACAAAATAAAAGTACCATCTTGGGATATCTAAAAATCACCTGGAATGTTGAAACGCTAAGGCTGGTGATGACTGCCGTGGAGTTACCCAGAATGTGTTCTGTGGTGATGGCTGTGCTTTGGCAGTAGATTAATAAAATACAGTAACTAATCAGTTCCATGAAGGAATGCTTCACTGGGAGGCTAATGTCATGCACAGACTGAAACCACAAAAATCTCATAAGGAGTGAGACGTTCTTTCGTGGTTCCATAGCTGAGAGAAGCACACAGCTTCTCTAAGGGAGCTCCCTGCCCCCTCCTCTTCCTTTCCCTCTGACTATTCCTCTTTTCTGGCATGGCACCCCGACCCTTCCTTTTTCTTTAACATACCAGCCCAGCCCTCTGCCTTCAGTCTGTCACTCCCTGCTTGTATACAGTCAAATAGCAACTGGAGAATTAACAAAACAAAACAAAATCTGATCAGAACCATTAGCTGCTAATTAGTCATTTTAAACTGAGTTTCTCTCAGTGGATTTGGTTCTGGCAACATAGGAAGCAAAACATTTCATAGATTATTCCTGCTTCCTTGATATGCCATGAATATCCATATCTGTATACTTCAATTCAGTCAAAGTTCAATTACAAAGTGAAAATTTTACTGTCCATTTGTTGTGTGCTAGCCCCTCTGCTAGATGCTGGGGTACAAAAGACATTAGTCCTCAGTTCCTGCCCTTCAGGACCTCACAGTCTGGTTGGTGGGTAACAACATGTCATCAGATCATTTATAGGCTGGTAAAAATGTTGAGGGATGCAGTGTAAACAAGTCAGAAAAAAAAATTCCTTATGAAATTGAAAGCATCATTTCTGTTGAATTTTGTCATATCAAACCTCTTCTGATGTTATAGATATGGGTACGTGTGTACATGCACACCTAGTAAAAATTATAATGGGGATTTTCTGAAGAAAGAAAGTATTGTGTGATAAAATGGTAGTCAGGCTCTAAAGAGTCCCTGACTTTCCCGGATGCCGGAGGCCAAACTGCTGCCCCCTCCATCTTGGTCTGGAAGGAGACTGCCATGACACTATTGTGATTTGTCCTAAAAGCATCTGGATAGACCTGGGCTTTTTCACTTGTTCGGGATCAGTGGCTCCACACTAAACTGGTGAAACTGAAAATCCTCTCCCCAGAAAAAAAAAAAATCTCATCCAAAATTCTACATGCAATTTATGGACCCCTGACAACCTCCACCCACTCCGGGTTATGATCCCCTGGTCCACTTGAACTCTAAGAAGACACGAAACTGATAGAGGACATCATCATTTTCATGCTATATTTCCCTCTTCCAGCAGGATACCTGGCAAGATATTTTTAACAGATAGCTAATGATAATAATAATACCACCACCATTGATGTTTATCAACTAGGTTTACTTAAATGCTTACTACTTGTAAAACGTGATTCTAAGCAAGGCATAGCTAAATTAATCCTCACAGCAATGCTTTGGGGTAGATAATATCATTACACTCTTGATACAGATGAGGAAATGGGTCAGAGAAGTTGCATAAAGCCAGGAAGATCCACACCCAGACATTCTGATAGCAAAACTCTAGTTCTTAAACATTATATAAGAGAAGAAATACTCGAGTTAATTAAAATCCTTTATAGGTATCTCAAACTTAGCAGCCCCAGATTTAAGTTGTATCTTTTTGTAGATATGTCTTAAGTACTTACCTATGCTTGGATAGGAGATAGTAACTCAGCTTTCCTACAGCTAAGGAAATCCAGATTTATAAGAAAAGAACATATACCATTTTACAGCCAAGAGGAATAATTCCACAAAATCCCAGCTTTTCCTGTCCCATGGATTATAAACCCCGAAAACTTCCCTGTAGTTTTATTAATCTATTCCTTAAGGATATGTTATTAAGAACAAAGAGCCCATCCTGTGATTACCAAAGCAAAGATTCCAAACACTTAGGAAAAGCAAATCTCACCATGAAATAATTTTAAAAACAGAGTACAGATTCTTTAAAATGGACAGTTCCCAACAGAAAAATGTACACTATTAGACTCCATCTATTCTTCTGAACTGGTATTTTTATCATTATTTGTTGCTGCCCTATTTTCCCCGTTTTTATATCCTCTTTTACTTCATTTAGTTCTTTATTACTTTCATCTGAGTTCCCCCCAACCTATAAGCTTAATGAACTTTCTATAAAAAAAAACAGGAAAGATATAAAAACATAAGAGGGTTTTCCAGGTGGGTTCTCCCAAGCTCTCGGCTCTCTCGTTAGAATAAAAATTTTACAGTTACATCTGCATGGTCCTTAAAAACAAAAAGGTATATAAAAAGGAATGATAGAGAAAAGTCCTGGATATGTCACCACTTTCCACCCACCATCACCCAGATGTGAAATGGTGTGAGAGGGTGGTACCAGGAACTTTGGCAAGATGGAGCAGAGGTGCACAGGGCAGGATGCTCCAACCCCCTTCCTAAAAGAATTGCCTGCACTTATGGTCCTTCAAATCCTAAAGACGTCCTTTCCTATAACTATGCCAGGCTAAAAGAATTCACTCCATATTTATATACTCTATTCTATTTTGCTTGAGATTAAATTAGTCGACATAATTAAGGAATGCACACACCTAAACATTGGCCAAATTCAACAGTTCTCTAGCTGAAATAAGACAAGGAAAAAAATCCATACTCTTGCATGTTGCTGAAAATTGACTCCAGAAGTTGTATTTTCATTAAAATTTCCTTCTAATAGTTGCATTTGCTAATTTGATAAATGCCATCCAATATTTGTCTATCTATCTGATGTCTGAGTGTGCATATAGAATTGTTAAGTAAGTGGGGAAGCAAATATGATTATAAATTGGGCTTTCAGTGGCCTCTAGTTACAGAATAATGTTTCACATTATTTTTGGACTAAGGAAAATTAACTATGTACAATTATCCTGGCATATGTTAAAATCATCTTTATTTTGGCCTTTTGTTTGAATCCACTTCTATAGAATAGAAAGGAAAAGGGGGGGGGGTGTCAAAAGAAGCTAAATATATAAAATTGAATGTTACATCATAAGTTAGAAAACTGACATTTGAAATTGTACCCCTATTGGATTGACCTAATGTGCATTTCCAAGGCAAATAATGTGTCTGAGAGAAGTCATCCTGGTTCCTTAATTAGTGTCATTATCTTGTATATAAAAAGATGATAAATCAACATCCTGGAGACAAGAGGATAGATTTCTCTTTATTAATTTTCCCGTGAGAATGAATTGAACCATTCAAAAGAAATTTTGTCAGAAGGATTTGCTTGCATATTAAAGGAATCCCTCTATAAGGATATTGTCTAAGAGGTGAAACAAGATAACTCAACTTGGATCCTGAGTCTCCCAGCTATCTTCCAACCCTGTGAATTTAGACACATTATATAACCTTCAGAACTCTTAGATTCATCTCCTCTACAGTGGGGATAGGAGACTCTAAATCTCAGCACCATTGTGGGGATCAAATCAGATGCTGCATGTGAAAGTATCACAAAATTTTAGGAATGAGTATTAGGGGACAAGAGAACAGGATCCATTTTACAAGTATTCATTGAGCAAACACTGTCATGCTTAGCGATTTCTGAGTATATATTAAAGAAATGTCACAGCACCTTTCTCTCAAATTATTTATGCACAGAGCTCCCCGAGCTGTAAACTCATCATATATTCACCCATCAAGAAACGATTACACATAGTGAAGTCTGTTGTGGAGAATGACAATGGTTAATAGCACAAATATAAGAAGTTCTTCCACGAAGTAGAACAAATGTAAATCGCTATTACAAGGAGTTAACAACAGGGTGGTATAAGGGGAAAAAACAATGCATGCAAACTATAGACTATAGCTAACAGTAAAAATCTTTCAGTTGTAACAAAAGTGCCATACCAATGCTAGGTGTCAATAATAGGGGAGTATAAGGGATATGGGATTTTTATTTTTGGAATATAAGGGATATGGGATTTTTATTTTTGGAGCAAAAAGAATGTTCTCAAATGGACTGTGGTGATGAATACACAACTCTGATTATACTGAGAGCCATTGAATGGATTGTATGGTGTGTGACTAAAACTCTTCTTTTAAAAAAGTGATCACAGAGCACTATCTATGTGGCAGGTGCCATTCAGTGAAGCCAGAAAGGAAAGCCTTCGTGCGTCTTAGAAACAGGTGGAGGGAGATGCTTGGTAAACAGTTTACCAGAGAAGCAAGGTAATTTCAGCAGGTAGAAACCTCTGTATGGAAAATGGTGCAGAATAGCCAGACAGAGTATCTAAAGGAAGCCAATACATATCGGAGGGTCAGAAAAGAACTCTTTGAGAAATTAAATTATAGCTGGGACCTATAGGATAAGAAGGAGCCAGCTAAACAAAGACCTGGAGGAAGAACTTTCCAAACAGAAGGTGCAAGTACCCAGACTGTGAAATGGGAGTGAGCAGCAGGCTGGAGGAGAGCCAGAGGGGCAGAATGAGTAAGCCAAGGGGAGAATTGATGCAGTGAAGACAGAAAGGGAAGCAAGGAATGCAAAACAATCTGGCCAGGCCATCAAAGTAATGTCAAAGGTTTTATTTGCAAACAACTCATAGGAGAGACATACTCAGAATGTAGAGGCTGACACCAGGTCTCCCTGGGCTCTCTGGGACTCTCTAAGTTAACTTCAGCCCACTCTACATGCAAATATCCTGACATGAGGTCCAGACCCAATGTCCCTCAGACTTGCCAGATGCTGCTGCTACTCAACTTTTTCTACCTGCTCTCCTAACTTGTTCTACCGGCTCCTAATCCCCTCGGTTCCAACATTCTGCAATTTATTCTCAGACTTGCTGGCACCTCCAAGCTTCAACAAGAGGGCTTTTGCAGGCACTATTTTAGCCAGGTTTTTTGGTTCATATACTAGCTGCTAGGAAGACATCCCTGTCATCAGCTTGGTCAAAAGGGACCCAGTATAGCCAGGCCTGCCAAGGAGTGTTAAGGGAATTAGACCAAAGGAAGGCAGCCTCCTCCCACTTTAGCCTGGTGACTGCTAGATGGACTGGAGGAGCTATGGGCAGGATGTGTGATATCACAAAACAGAATCTAGAGCCACATGGGCACCAGGGTAAAACCAAAGGATCACAAAACAAACACATGGCCAAGACCATGGCTCTGGCCTCATATTTTAACTCCACTCCTCTCTACGTCCCAGGGGTGGCAGTTTTGCTTAGTGTCTGAAGTCCCAGATATTCCCTGGGAGGCTGTTGTTAGAAGTCATTTCCACCACTAGACTATGACCTCAAGAAACTCTACTGTATTCATCTTTGTATCTCTGGAAGGTGGCATGTAGTTGTTCAAATCATATTTAATCGATAATTAGAAATATGCACAATTGTTTATGTTCAAAGATGTTCATCATGGCATTATTTATAATACCGTAAAAAAACAGAAACCTGAACAACAAAGACAGAGTGAAAGAAAAACAAGAACTGCCAAAATATTCTCACTGGTTATTTGCATGAGGCAAAACTCTAGGTGATATTTTGAAGAAGGCCTTTGTTTGTGTTTTTGTTTTGAATGTTTTCTAATTATTAGTATATGTTCAGTTTAAATAGTATTGTATTATACTTGCCATTTACTGAACTATCACAATGACATCCTTTCTTCCTAATACTCTAGATACATTAATTATTTTATTTATATAACAACCAAGAGGTAGAGGTTCTTAATCTTGTTTTACAGAAAAGAAAATGAAAACTCAGAGAAACTGTATACCCCAACCAAGGCCATTTAAATAATGAGAGGCAAAGCTAGGAGGATTCAGACCTGTACCCTCAACCTCCACACTACAGCTTCTCTCCCAAATAATGAAGACATGAGCATAGATGAGTTAACTGAAGCATGGCATAGAATGCCTTTGAGAACAGGCAGTTCTTTTGTTCTAAGAAAAAAATTAATTGGCCTTTTGATTACATAAATATCAAGTGGAGAAAAGATTTTGTTCCCATCTTTCGATAGGAGAGACGAGGGCAGTCCCAATTAGCAGTCACTTTAGCACTTGGAGACATGGTAACTGTCTTAGTTAGGTAGGGCTGCTATTACAAATACCACAGACTGGTTAGCTTAAGCAAAAGGAACACAGTTGGGGAGGTTAGAAGTCCAAAATCAAGGTACAAGAACAGGCCATGCTTTCTCCAAAGTCTGTAGGGTTCTTGTGGCAACTTGCTGGCAATCCATTGCTCAATCTCTGCCTCCATCACATGGCCATTTCTCTCCCCATGTCTCCTGTGTCCAAATTTCCTCTGCTTGTAAGGACTCCTATCATAATGGATTAAGACACACCCTGATTCAGTTTGGCCTCATCGTCATAGGATCTTCAAAGATCCTTTTTGCAATTGAGTTCACATTCACAGAATCAGGAGTTTGGACTTGAACGTGTCTTTGAGGTACATCCTCAAGATTAAGGAGAGAAGCTGCCAGCGGGCTATGCCTGGTAGAGAGGCCAGGCCTCCAGACACGTATAGAGTCCCATATCCCAGGTAATGTTTACATGTTTTCTGTGTTGTAACACCCATTTGTTATTTCCCAGTCTTCAGTATATCTCGTTAAATAATATAGCTAAAGTTTATGAATTGCTGGATATATATACTTAATATTGACTGATGCCATAAGTCAAAAATTATGTATACATATGGTTTCTTTAACAATTTAATAAGATTGAGCATTTTTTCAGATGCTTATTGATAGTTTGTATTCAGTTTGTATTCTACTACTTTTACTGTGTTAGTTTTTGTATTCTACTACTACTATTCTATTCTACTATTTTACTGTGTTAGTTTTTAAATTTAAATCTTAATACACCTGAAATTCATTTCTAAATTTTACCCAATTTTCTAAATTCCATTTATTGAATCAATCCTTTCCCAAATGAATCAGGATGTCCTTATATGGAACATAAAGATATTTTTCAAAGGAATCTGTGGTCAAATAATCCTGAAAATCATTGCATATAATAACCTCTTAGAAATTCACAATGTATAACAGTATATTAAAGACTGATCAGTCTTGATTATGCAATTTACAGCTCTGGTGTCCTTGATACACACCTTTAAAATACTCCTCTGCTCTGTTTTATTGATTTGTGTTACTACTTCAACATCATTAAGAAAGAAAAACAGGTGGAATTATTATTACTTTATAATAAGTGCTACTATCTATTAAGGCAAGTCCCCATATTGCTCTTTGTTTTCAAAATTGCCTTGACAAGTTAGGGTATAGTTTTGCTTACAAAAAAATTAGAGTAATTGTGTCACATTTTAAAAACTCCCTCACTGGTATTCCTGTTAGGATTGCAATGAATTTATGACCAATCCGGGATATAATTCAAATAGTGAAAAATAGCAAATCGTCTAAATCAGAAACTTTGCATTTCACTCAATTTATTCAATTCTATTTTTACCTTCCCTAGTAAAAGTTCACTTTTCTTCACCTAGTTTCTATGATTTGTGTTAGGAATAGAGTAGATTCCCATTATGTTTAGGTGGTTATTGGTGGCATATAGCCAATTCAAAATTTTTGTAATTACTTTATGAGCTGTCATATTATTGAACACCCATATTAACTTTTCAGTTGATTTTTCGTGTTGTCCAAGAAGAATAATCAAGATATTTTTCAGCTAATTTCCAGTCCCTATCTATAGCCATTATATTTATGTATGTATATATGTGTATTTTTCTTATTGTATTGGCTAGAACTTTAAGAACAAGGTTCAATAATAGTGATCATAGTCAATATACTTGCCTTATTCTTAATTTATAGCAAATGACTTTATGGATTATCTATGAGCAAGGAACAACAGGCTAAGATGATGTGGCAAAGTGAATCTATCTAGTAATATTCTCCCTTTCCTCAGACTGAATCCTAATTGAATTTGCTTTACAAAGCAGCAGCCTTGCCTTTGTTGAGTGAGAGGGAACCCCGTATAAGATGGCTGATAGGGTCCTGAAGAAATCAGATTTTCTGATTCTTCCAGCTACTCCCAGATATCCCCATTACAATGACCAAGATCCTACATATTCAAATCCGTGCATTAAGCAGACAAAAACACTCTTGCTATTTCCAGTCTTACAAATAATGCTGCAATAACTTGACTTGTACCTGTCTTTTCATGTGTGTCGTGTTTGCGTTTCTATGTTGGTAGGATAACTTCCCACTGTCCTAATCCAGGTCTTTATTGTTTTTCATCTAGGGTCAATATCCTCTTACATAATATCCCTCCTTCCATCTTATCCTCAAAGACATTTTCAAATTCAGCCTCCATGCAAATGTCAGAGTGTGTTTCCCTACATACAAATCTGACTGGTAGCTACCCCGATGAAAACTTTTAAATACTCTTCTGCCTATAGGGTGAACTTGAAGCTCCTTACTCTGGCAGACAAAGCTCTGCATTATCTGACCCCATGTCTTGCC
The DNA here is from genome assembly GCA_004027955.1 of Chaetophractus vellerosus. Taxonomy (NCBI): domain Eukaryota; kingdom Metazoa; phylum Chordata; class Mammalia; order Cingulata; family Chlamyphoridae; genus Chaetophractus; species Chaetophractus vellerosus. The sequence goes on along the minus strand of PVKH010006747.1, from coordinate 9,720 downwards.
TTTTCTCCCACCTACACTTGCAGTTCCCTGCACACATCCCAGTTTCACATTCTATGTTTCTGCCCCCATTTCTGCTCTGCTCACAATGCCTTCACCTCTCTTTGCCTTCTTCTCCTATTAGAGTGGGGGGAGGTGTTAATTCCTTTGTGAATTAACAACTCCCTCATGCCCTTCTACACTGGCTAAGTTAAATTTCCTTTATCCATGCTCCACTAACATCTGTGCATATCTCAATCACTGCATTTAGACTGTTTTCATAAGTAGGTGTTATTATGTCTCTTTTCTTTACTACCGATCAACTTTTTAAGGTCAATGGTTATATCTTATTTGTATTTGAATTCTCTATCCCTAGCATGGAGCTTGCACGCAGGGAGAAATCAATATACTTCTTTTAAAATGAAGAACGAAACAGAGAAACAAGTATTTTTTAAAGCGAACTATTCAAGTTTATTTTCTCTTTTTTAGGAGTTCTGTTGCCATTTATGTACTAAGAATCACATCGGAAGACTTAAGACTTTATTATTTTACAGCACATATTCCTGAAGTTTTTTCTCTATATTAGGTCTTCATATTTAAATTTTGTGTCCCTATTGTTCAAATTCTTTGGGGAAATATTAGATTTTCCCTATATTACAGCCAAATTACTTTTCACAAAACTGAAAACTTTTAAAGCTCTTTTTTCTTTTAAAGGAAAATGAATGTTTTGATTTCAATATTCATAATATTAATATCAGGTAGCTGTATTTGGTCATTTAATTTAATCACAGCTTCTTAATATAAAAAGGCTAAATCCAATTTGGGTAATAATGTTTAATGGATTCCAGAAAAATAAGAATCTGTAAACTTATAAAACATCTATTATGTATCATGTATCATACTCAGTGCTTCATATACCTCATTTATTTCTTGGAAAACCTCTGTTAGTTGAGTGCCTGAGTGCCATTATCCTAATTTTACAAATGAGGAAACTGAGTTTTAAAAAGGTTAAATCACTCTCTTAATGAAGTGCTATTCTACTTCTTTTCAGGAGTTTAGATTTCTTACTATTGAAACCATATGTCATGGACTCTAAGAATTCCCTTCTTTTTCTTTTCACTATGTTTCCCATCACAGAGAAGAAATGGTTAGTTTCCTTTCTATTTAAAGAAATAGCATTTGTTACGATACTCCTCCCTGACTATACCTTCCTGAATGTCAGGCAGTTTCCCGATTATTCTAGAACACTTTCAGTGTGGTCACTGAAAGTACCATTCTTGGATAATGCCCTCACTGGACCCTTCCTTCAACATATGGAAGGTCTTTCTTTCCTAGAAATATTCCACGTCTCTTACCCAGAGCTTAAATATCAGGAAACCATAACCATCTGAAGCATAGCTGAGAAACAGAAAGCAATCAAAAATGTTTTGAGTAGCTCAGGCATGTATCCAACAGAAGGGGCATTGGAGTTTATTCACTTTGCTATGCTGTAAACCTCCCTTCCTCACTGGCAGCCCATTCCCTCCTAAGTAGCACTTGCTTTTAGCACATTTGTTAATATTGTTTCAAAGTCCACTTCGTATAAACAATAGAAAATCACCAGGGAGTAAAGCAGTCCCTCCCCTCAGCTTTACTGACAATCACAAGAAAGTGAAGTTGAGGGCAAAGAAAGGGAGCAGGAAACTGCCAAGACACCGAAAGTGTTCATATAAATTAGTGGAATATTTGAGGAAAAGTTTGCCTAGGATCAATGCAGTAGACTGTCTCTCAACTTGAAATGCTCAAATAAGGATATTTTGAGGACAAGAACTTCTGACCAGTGCTTACTGCTTCAGCTCAGAATCTACCACACTGACCCTCCACTGCAAATGGCTTGTTCTCTAAATTGCAACTGAGTGTTTAGCACCAAATATAAGCAGATCCTAAACAATCCTGCAGTATTACAGCTAAAGAGTCGCAACAGATGACAAATATGTTTTAATTAAATAGAAGAGCAAATGGTCTCAAACTTCAGCTCGCAGTGAACCAAGCCGCCAACGTGAACTTCACAGGCAGTATCTTCTTCAACGTCGTTGATTTTTCTCCTTTCTCAAGTTTGCTTGAGGCTAAATAGCTCTCCTCATCTGTTGCTGTACCCAATAAGTGTTGTTTTGAAATAACTGGTAGGATGTCTACGTGTGTGTGAGTGTGTACGTGTGTGTTTTTAATGAATACATTTTTGAGGCAAAGAACTACTATCACTGATGAATTGATTTCATTTAGCCAAATTAACTCTGTTAGTTACATGAAAGATTAGGCACTATTATCTTATACTGGTATGCAGAGAGTTACACATAAGCACCAAATGTACATCAAGGGCCAATTACACATGAAAAACTACTGATAATTATGAGAGCTGGTTAATATTTCTGAATTATTAAGTCTGACAGCATAATCCTGCTTTCTGTGTTGTTTAGTCTGTTGATACCAGATGCTTAATGCATAGTAAAATGTGGCAGTGCAATAGAAGTTAACGCTATTTTGCAAAATAAAGAAAATTACTGTGTGGAATGTGAAATGCAGCATGCAGATGCTGAAAGTTGGAATTGCTTTTAAATAAAGGGGTGGCTGTAAGTCTGAAAACTTTTATTAAACTTCAAACATTGCTATATCTTATTTCTGCATGCAGTGGGGTTTGGAGGGCTGTAGATGTTACCCACCAGGACAGCTGCTTAGAGACTTCCCCCTTTCCTATCACTGTTACTGTTTGACAAATAATGCACCTTCCCTGAAGGCTGTATGTCCCTTTGGACAGTTCGTGTCCAATTATGCATTGGAAAGTTCACATCTATGAGGACACTACTTTGAGGTGATGGGTCATTTGCCATCAAGCTGACTTTCAGCACAGGCTCATTGAGGGCAGTGATAAGCTTTTCCTCTTAAACACTCAAAAAGAGTTTCCACAAAGCAGCATCAGAGATAAGTGAGAAGAGTATCTTGATTAAATATTTGTTTGTTTTTTGAAATGTTAGTTATAAAATTCGCTAAGTGACACAAGGGAGAAAAATTCACAGGGGCCAATTATACATGAAATACTATAGATAATTATAAGAGCCAATTAATATTTCTGAATTATTAACTCTGACAGGACAATCATGGGTTTTTGTTTCTTGTTTCTTCTGTTGACAACAGATGTTGTATGCACAGTAAAATGTGACTGTAACATTATCTGCTATATTTGTAGCTAGAAAACGTAAAAAGTGTACGTAATCACTATTTGTATGAAGAGATACATAGTATACATGCCAAAGCAGGTGCCTTCTTTAGAATTTTCACTCTCATTTAAAGGTAGGTGAATCTCCCATTGAAAGAATGGGGAGTTTTCTATGACAAAGGGGATTGCATTTCATATCTTGGATAATGAGATGTGTCGTTTTTGTTAATTGGTATTATTAGCCTCAGAGGTGGTAGGATATTATGTATCAGACTGTACCCACATAAAAGGAAATTTCAGTTGGCATCAACCTTGGTCAGCGAAGTTTCTTGATGATAGCTAACACTTTTTTTGCTTTTATAATATGCCAAGCTCATTATATGTCTTAATTTAATCTTCATAATAGCCCTGTAAGGTAGAAACTATCACTATCCTCATTTTACAGATTAAGAAACTGCACCGTAGACAGGGTAAGCAACTTGTTCAAGATCACACAGATATTAAGTAGAACTGAGATTTGAACCTGGGACTTCTGGTTTCCAAGGCCACACTCTTAAATATATGTTAAAACGATCACTACCACCAGCCCACTCCCAATACCCCAGTTCTCTCCTTTCCCTTAGGACTAGAAGTCATGGCTTTACTTGATGGGGCGAGATAGAAAGCCTATTAGATGAATATAAAAACATGAAAGTGGTGCAGCCACTGTGGAAAGCAATATGGCAGTTCCTCAAAAAGTAAAATACAGAATTACCACATGACCCTGCAATTCCACTTCTAGGTATATACCCAAAGAAAGAGAAGACAGGGTCACAAAGAGATAATTGTAAAACAATGTTTATAGCGGCATTATTCACAATAGCCAAAGGTATAAACAACCCAAGTGTTCATGAACAAATGAACAAAATGAGATATGTATACACAGTGGAGTATTATTCAGCCATAAGAGAGAATGAAGTTCTGAGACATGCTGTAACATGAAAGAGCCTTGAAAACATTCCACTCACAGTGAAAAAAGCTAGACCCGTAGGGACAGGTATTGTGCGATGTCACTTATAAGAGATGTCTAAAAACAGTGGATCTACAGAGAAAGAAAGTAGATTGGAGGTTACCAGGGAATGGGAGTAGGGAGAAAGGGAGAGCGAATGCTTGGGGAATGCAATGTGTTTGTTAAAAGTAAGTAAAGAAAGAAAGAAATATTTTTAAAATGGAAAACTATAACAATGACCAGAGGACTCTTTTTTTTAATTGTTCTAATTCTTTAACAATGGGTTATACATGATGGCAGAAATGATCTATTTTGAGTAAAACAGATACAATTGATCCTACCATCATTCAATAGCTAGAAATTTACTCAAAGAATCATAGAATTCCAATTTTGAAAGGATCTAAGGAGTCATGGAAACAGAAAATCCTGAGAGCAGAGATGCCTATAACTGGAGCCAGGCCATGATACTTAGTTCTACAGAAATGGCAACACTGATTGCATCGCCATTTGTTTATTTTAAACTGAAATAAAAAGAATACAGAGCCATAAAGAACTGTAATTTGTTTATACTCAGAGGCAGTCAAATTTCGTGGTCGTTTGCCACTTAATACTCTATGTTCAAATTCTCAAAGTTGTTTTCAGACAGACAAATAAGATTTCATCTTATCAAACTAGCTTTGAAAAAAGAAAATTATTGCTTAGTATTTATACAGGGATAATATGTAATATGTGCCGATTCTCATTCAAATTCTTTATAGTATTACAAAAGCTGTCACCAGAATTTCTTTTAAGAAGAGGAATGTCTTTGCAACCAAAGACTTTCTTCGGGAGAGGAGGAAGTGGTGAATAAAGACGGAAGTGAGAATGTATACTGGAGAACAATTAATAATTACTCTCAGAAAGACACGCCTCTCCTTCTGCCCCTGTTGCCAAATTGCCAGTAAAGTATAATGAAACTCAGGCATGAGTATCAAAGAAGGGCTGAGCTTCAGGTGCAGATACAGGCAAGGAGAGCCCAAGAAGCAGAGGAGGCTAGCAGAATGTATATCCTCTAAGAATTTGAAGAAATCTGGAAGATGACTTTGGATTCTCAGTCCAGGGAATTGGGGTGTTGGAGGCAATTTCAATCAGATATTAAGTGGCAGAGCTGCCCTCATCAAAACGGAATCTGGGCCATATTATTAACATTTGGAAGGTGCTACAGTCTGCATGGACAAGAGTTTTAGATTTGGAAGTTTTTAAAGCATGCAGGAAGGGAAAGAAGGCCAAGTTAATTATTATTAAAGCTCTGAGAAGAAGAAGAAAAAGAAGATGAACAGACAGGCCATTTTTGAGAGCCATTTTATTTCCAATAGATATAGTGACATAGTACACTGGGAGTGGCAATTGAATTTGGGGGAGTGATATTTTGAAATTCAATAGAGCAGTGGTGCGCTATTCTGGTTGAACAATACATTCACCTATGGAACTTTAAAGAAAATGCTAATGCCTTGACTCACTCAAAACTAATTGCATCAAAATTTCCAGGACTGGAGCCTGGGCATCGGTATTCTTTGTGCAGAATTCCAGGCATTGAGTAATTTTTATGCCAGGTATTGAGAACCATAGCTTGAGGGAATTCTATCTCAGTACAGCATGGGGCATATTAATTAGGCTTTCTACTGATCATACTCTAGCAGTTTGAGTTTTAATTATTCTTTATTGGTTATATACAATTGTAATCCAGATGACTAAAAACTTAACCCACACTGAGAAAATTTAAGAGTTTCAGATGATCTTGGTTTGCTGAAATATTGCATGAAGCCACTGGAATATTATATTAGCTGACTTTGTTACATAAAAAGGAAAGTGCATTATATAACAAGTTTGTGAATTTGGTTCTTTGATAAAAGAAAGAGTTTTCCTGATAATGCAAGCATTATTTCATAAATGCGGGTTCTTGGATCCCTGGTAAGATTTAAAAAAGATGTAATTGGAAATTTGCACAAATGCAAAACACAGTTTGAAAGTGGACATCTTACAGAAGCAGATGATACAAATAGCAGATTTTGCAAGGAGAAAAGAGTATTTTCTCCAAATAGAAGATTTTTATTTGCATTTCCCTAATAGCTAGTGGTATAAAACATTTTTTTTCATATGCTTTTTGGCCATTAGTATTTCCTCTTTGGAGAAATGCCTATTTAAACATTTTGCCTGTTTTAAAATTTGGATTGCTTGCTCTTTTATTGTTGAGTTGTATGATCTCTTTATATAGCATGGAATACAAACCCTTATCGGATATGTGGTTTCTAAACATATTTTCCCATTGAGTGGGCTGCCTTTTTACCTTATTGAAGAAGTCCTTTGAATCATAAAAGTGGCCACTTTTTAATTGGATTGCTTGCTTGCATGAGCTTCTTTTTTGTTGTTGGCACCTCTTCCTCCTTTTCCCCCTCAAGTCATTTGGAGACAATGTGGTGGAGCCGGAAGTATCTATATAATTGGTGGGTTTGCATTGCAGCTGAGGAACACTGAGCTTAGGAAACCCATTTCTTTTATAGCAGGCAGTAATCAAACATGCTCTTTGTTGTGAAGGGTGAAATCACTCCATTCCTTCAGATTGTTCACTGCAAAACACAACTCTGAGAAATGTTCTGAGTGAGATTTGGTCAGGGACTTGTATTCTTGGTATACCTGGCAATAATGTGCAGGGGCCTACTGGCAAGTTGCAGTGAGAATTAGTCAAATTCCCAGATATATTTTGAAGGTAAAGCTAAAAGACTTTTTTGGAGGATTTGATTTGTGAAATATTTTTCTAACATGATCAATCATTTTGGTTTAATTTCTTTGAGGATGATTTTATCTGCAAGTACTGGGAGTACCTTATATACACTCAGGATACTGAATATATCTCATCCTCCCCAACACTGAACTTCAAAATGATAATAATCAGGTCACAAAGTGCTTGAAGATCCTCAGATGAAAGAAGAGATTAAATATCTGAATCTTTTACCATAAGTCAAAAATGATCAACTGGTAAGATAATGCTTGAGACAATATAGTTTATAAAAAGTGGAAAATTATAATTAAATTTTTTTCTATTTGAAGAAAAGACTTTTTTCTCCTTGCAAAATCTGCTATTTGTATCACCTGCTTCTGTAAGATGTCCACTTTCAAATTGTGTTTTGCACTTGTGCAAATTTCCAATTATATCCTCTTTAAATCTTTTTTTTAAGTTTAAGAGAACAGAAAATATATTTCCAGTCATTGTTAATTTCCAATGTAGAACCTATTTTTTCCCTACTTAAAAATTTTATTGAACTATATCATTCATGCAGAACATACATAAACAATAAGCATATATGGGAACTGGCTGTAGCTCCGGTTTACCACATGGGAGGCCCCAGGTTCCGTTCCCGGGGCCTCCTCAAGCAGGCAGACCACCTCGAGAAGGCAAGCCGCTGCGGGCAGGGCAGAGCCGCCATGGGCAGGGAAAGCCACCGTGGGCAGGGCAAGCCCCTGCCAGCAGAGCAGGCCGCCGCGTGGTGAGCTGACTCGATGGGACACCGCAGCGGGGGGAGACAAGCAGACACAGAAGAACGCAAAAATGAACACAGCAAGAACAAGCAGAAAGGGGGGGATATATAATTTTAAAAAAAAACAATAAGCATATAGTAAAAGTTGTGAACTTATAAAACAAACATGGATATCATCATATCGGCTCCCGTACATCACCCACCACCACCTTGCATCGTTGTGAAACATTTGTTACAAACAAAGTATTACTACTAACTATAGTCCATATCTTACTCCCCAATACTTTTTTTAAATTATTTATTTATTTATTTATTTATTTATTTATTTACTTTTATCCATTTTTACTCTCCACCCGCCCCCCCTTTTTGCTGTTTTTGTGTCCATTCATTGGGCAAATCTCTGTGTCTGTTTCCTGCCCTCTCCTCCCATCTTCACTGAGACTCGATCCTCGGAACCTCCAATGTGGGAGAGAGGCTTCCTATAACCTGCACCACCTTAGTTCCTGATCTTTTGGTGTGTCTCCTCTTGGCTCTCCCTTGTGTCACTCTCCTGTTACATCATCAACTTGCTGCATGGCTTGCAGGACCTGGCGGCGCACCCGCACACAGGGCCTGAGGGGCTCACATGCTCACCATGTCTGGCAGTGCACCCACCTATGGGGCCTGGCAGCACACCCGTGCATGGAGCCTGGGGGCTAACTCACTCTTGGGGCCTGGCAGCACACCCATGCATGGAGCCTGGGAGGCTCACCCGCTCTCGGGAACTGGTGGTACACCCATGTGTGGGGCCTGGTAACATACCTGCTCACAGGGCCTGGGGGTCCCACTCACTCACGGGGCCTGGCGGCACACCCACTCATGGGGCCTGGCAGCGCATCTGTGCATGGGGCCTGGGGAGCTCACCCACTCATGAGGCCTGGCGGAACACCTGCGCATGGGGCCTGGGGTCTTACCTGTTCATGGGGCCTGGTGGCCCACACACCTTCATATTTTTCTTCCTTTTCTTTTTACCAGGAGGTCCCAAGGATCGAACCTAGGTCCCTCCATATGGGAGATGGATGCCCAGCCATTTGAGCCACATCTGCCCCCTATTACTGTATCTCTTAAGCAAAGATAACTAGCATTAGAGTCATTTCCCATACTGGATGGTCATATAATAAATCAGGCTGTTTATCACCAGCATTCTAAAAACCAGACCTAGAGAAAAACTAGGTTTGGGGACATATGAATGGTTTCTAATATAATGAATGTTTAGCCTACCTTGATTATCACAAAATCAGGACTGTGAGAATATTTGCATTCCTCTTTAAATCTTACCAGGGATTTAAGCAACCACATTTATGAGATAATGCTTGCATTATTAGGGAAACTCTTCACTTTATCAAAGAACCAAATACACAAACTTATTATATAATGAAGTCTAACAATTGTCCAATACTAATACATGGCATTAACATTAGTGGGTGTATGGATAAAATATACCAAGTGTAAGCGATGGACCATAGTTTGTGGTAATAGTCTGGTCATGTTCCTTCATAATCTGTAACAAATGTTCCACAACAATGTAAGGTGTTGGTGGAAGGTGATGTATGGGAATTCTGCACATTATGTGTCACAAGTTCTCTAAGAAAAATAAAGTTTAAAAAATTTAAAAATGAAGCTCACGTTGCTTGCTATGCTATGTTAACAAAGTCCTTTGTCTCTGATCCCAGAGTCTCTTGTCTTTTGCCAGAGTCTATGAAACAATTACAGTCTATATTAGCCTACAAGCAGGGTAAAATCAAATCCCAGATCTCTGACACTCATTACTTCCCCAAACACCACCCTGGTTCAAGTTATCATTATTTCTTACCTGGATGATTGCAATAAAATTTCTTATTGGTCTTTCTGCTTGTGCCCCTTTTTGCTGTCCATTCTCAACTCAATATTCAGAATGAGTCTACAAAAACATAGGTCTGATATGTCACCTGTCTGTGTAAAACTCTTCAATGGCTTCTTATCTTACTTAGATAGTCAAATTCTTTACTACAACCCACAAGGCCCTACTT
>PVKH010006746.1:0-20791 GCA_004027955.1 Chaetophractus vellerosus | reverse complement strand
CCATTTCCCAGGGTAAAGAAAAGACTGGAAAGGATGAACAAGGGAATCTTTTCAACAGCCCACCTTATTTTTAGGTCATTTCCAGAAGATCCCCAGGTGTTTTATATTTTTGTACTGAATTCAGAGATTTGTGAGAGTCCTAAAGCTTTGCCTTGTATCCCCCACAGAATTAAAGTTTTGTCAGATCACTAGTTGTCCAGATTTAAAGTCTTGATTCTAGAACTGTACAGTATTCCCCATCATATATATATATATATAATTTATGAATTATATTTTAAAATGAGCATAACAGAGAGGTCTTGGATTAAAAGATAGTTATAAAGCTTATTAGAGAGGATAAAATACAGATATTAACTCAGATGCAATTATTTTCATTGCAGTTAGAGTAATCTAGGTGAATTAAACAGTTAAGTATTTTAGAATGCTAATAAATTGATATTCTTGTTTTGGGCAGAGTCAATTTAAATACACAGTCATTCATCACTTATTAAGTTAACACATATTTAAAGGGTCCCTATTATATTAATACAGTAATATATACATACATAATGAGGATGCCAATATGAATACTAAGAGAGAAACTTAACAAATATCCTGAGTTTTTTCAAATAAATAACCTTTTGAATATCTTTAATAAATTGGACAAAATTGTAATAAATGAAAAAATCAATTCTAGAAAATCCAATGTCTTCATTTTAGTCGTGTGAAAAATCTTCCTTTTCACATCAGTTTTTACAAGCTGTGATATTATGCAACACATATAGTTAATCTGAATATTTCAGATTTTACATACCTTCTCATGAATATTAATGTGACTATTGATATAAAATTGTCAAGGTGAGCCATAGCAAGCAAACAAAAGGAAATCCTTGGCATTAATAAATCTTAGATTTACTAATAGAGTGAAACAAATCAAGGAGCAGAAGTCAACTCTTTGATTTGTGGTGTCAGTTTTCATGTTGCTCACCAACCAATGACCGAAGAGACAGGATAATCAGATATTTGGTACTTCCACTTCTGATGACTCAAATCCAGAATATATAGAGAATACTTAGCAATCAATAACAAAATGAAGGAACACACAAGAAAAAAATGAACGAAAACCCAAACAGACATTTGACAAAAGGGTATTTTCAAAGGTCCAATAAACCCATGAAAAAGTGAACAACTTCATTACTCATCAGGGAATTGCAAATTAATAATTAAAAACAAGATGCAACTACATGCTCATCAGCATGAATAAAATGAAAAGAAGTCAGAAAACACCATGTGTTTGTGAAGATACGGAGCAATAAGAATTCTCATATGCTATTGGTGGGAGTGTAAATTGGTTCATCCAATTTGGAAAAAATCCTTGGCAATATTTACTAAAATTGAACATATGAATATGCTATGACCCAGCCATTTCACTACTTAGTATATGACTCTAATATCAGGCAAACTTATCTGTGCTGTTTGAAGTCTGGTAGCAAATACTGTTGAGGGACATATTGTGACTGGAATAGAAGAGGAAAGGGACTTCTGTAGTGGTGATTACATTGGCATGTCCAGTTTATGACATGCATTTTGATGTGTGTGTAATCTACTTCAATAATATGTTAAATACCACAGATAAACCTAAAACCCCATTTTACCACCATTCCTAATACTAGTGCCCTTTCTTCCTTTATTTAGGTAAACTACTTTGGCAAAACATACACATATATGAACCCCCAAAGAATATATATTATTTCTAAGTGTGTACTTCTTTATTTTTTATAAATGATAACAGTTGGTCATTATTATATTTTAGCAATCTTTGTTAAGATAGATAGATAGACAGACAGACAGATAAATAGACAGACAGAGACTGATCCAACTCATTTCTGAGCAACTTAGAAATCCTGGCAGATCTGGAAAAAGACCTTGACCAAAATAGGGAAATGGTAAATACAGATGTGTTTTATGGCTAAGAGACTTTAAAGTGAAATCTCTTCACTTGAGAGTGGAGGTCATTCCAGAGGTTACGCTTATGCAAGTCTCAGAAGGATCTCACTGACTGCCACAGCAAACAGTGCCTCAAATAGCGGGGCTTCTGAGGACTCTAGAGACATCTAGACACTATAAGCAGGGCACACAGCTCAAGAATTCAGCACCCTGTCAGTGGACCTTACTTTGGAATTTATGCTCTCAGTATAACAGTTAGATTCATTTATAGGTTCTCTACACATGGCTCTTCTGCCCCTTTAACTTGAACCTATAATTAGCACTATATTGATAAATATATGTTCCAGAGACTTATATCTTTGATACATCCATGTGCCAATTGAGCCCTGAATTTCAGCAGAGTTGCAACTCCTACTCTCCAGTTCATTGGACTCACCCATGACAACTAACAAGGAGATTATGATGGACAACACAAGGACCAGAGAGTGTCTGCAACTGCAAGCAAGATAGTCCCATCCATCCACCCCATGGAATCCAAGCTCCTTCTCAATTAGAGGCAGAGTGGACATTTCCATCCCAAGGTCTTCAAGATTGGGGAATGAACAATGGACTACAGTAGACTTATTATTATTCTAGTAATGGAAGAACTCTTATCATTGATATAAAGACAGTGGCCACCAGAGGTTCTGAGGGATGGGAGAGAGGGAAGAATAGGTGTAACATGGGGACATTTTCAGGACATTGGATTTGTCCTGCATGACATTGCAGTGACAGATACAGGCCATTGTATATTTTGTCATAACCTAAAAAATTGTGCAGGATGGTATAAATTATAATGTAAACTGTAATCCATACTTAGTAGCAATGATTCAATATGTGTTCATCAATTGTAATAAAGGTACCACACTAATGAGGGATTTTGTTGATGTGGGAAAGTATGGAAGGGGGTGTGAGTAAGTCATATGGGAAACCCTCATATTTTTTATGTAACATTCATGTAATCGAAAGCTTCTTTAAAAATAAAAAATTCAAAAAAAATTTAAAAATAGAATTCCTGGCAGATCAGAGACTGACAAACACTGTCCATAATTGATCTTTTCTATTTATGCTTCTTCTTTCTGGACATTGCTTGAGTCTATATTTTGGCACCAATTTACTTCTGCTTAAATTTATTGTTGTCCAGTTTTATGATTGTTGCTCCTGCCGATTAATAAATAGGCTATCAAAACCTTCAGGCACTAACATATATACCTGTTTTAGTTTCCTTGACTGCTTAAGCAAATACTATACAATGAGTTGGCTTAAACAATGGGAATTTATTAGCTCATGGTTTTGAGGCTGGGAAAAAGTCCAAATCAAGGCATTATCAAGGTGATGCTTTCTGAAGATGGGTGTTCTGGGGCTGGCTGCCAGTGATCCTTCGTCCTGGGCTCTTCTGCCACATGGCAATGCACATGGCAGCCTCTCCTGGACTCTTCCTTCTCTTCTGGGTTCCACTGACCTTCAGCTCTTGTTTCCCATGGCTTTTTCTCCCTCTGTCTGAATTTCATTTTGCTTATAAAGGATTCCTGTAACAAGATGATGACCCATCCTAACTGAGTTGGGCTACACATTAACTGAAGTAAACTCATCAAAAGGTCCTACTTAAAATAGGTTCACAGGAATGGATTAAGTTTAAGGACATGTTTTTTTCTATAGTACATAGAGCTCCAAACCACCACAATACCATGGAATTCTGCCAATTTTAGACATGCAGTAAATATGTGTTAAATAATGTAACAATGAAATTAGGATGAAATCATTCAAACTGAATATACTAGTTTTATAAGTCTCTGAAGTAACTTCTCAAAACTTATTAATCTTTTATAATTTGAAAATAAGCTAATGTTCTCCAAAAAGCCATACAAAGCTATATTCCTTTGTTTTATAACATTAAAATGATATATTTTAGTTGTAATCCACAAGACAAGGAAAGCAGTAAAAAAAAAAAAAAAACCCCTGCTTCAAATAATTTCTATGAATTCACTTTTTAATGAACAAAAATTGCTGAGAGAAAATTGAATGTTTCATTTAGGATATTAGGCTATGACAGAAATACCTATAGAACTTCAATATCTTATAAGCAATTTCTCAAAGTAGCCATCAAGCAAAGAAATGCTAGTTGCTGTTTTTAGCTCTCAAATTGTGACCTAAAAATAAATTGCTTTTTTATCAATAGATTTCCATTTAAAACAAAGCTAAAACGCTGGTATAAAGGGCTTATTAACATATTGTATTAATCAGCCAAAGGGGTCCTGATGCAAAATACCAGAAATTGGTTGGTTTTTATAAAGGGTATTTATATTGGGTAGAAGCTTACAGTTACTGGGCCATAAAGCATAAGTTTCTTCCCTGACCAAAGTCTGTTGCTACGTGTTGGAGCAAGGCAGCTGCTGATGTTTGCCATGGTTCAGGCTTCTTGGACTCCTCTCTTCCCAGGGCTCCATTTCTCTCCAGGCTTAGCGCCTCTGTTTCCTCCACAAGGTCAGCTGTAGACTCTTAGGCTAATGGCTCATCTCTATCCCGGGGCCTTCTCTCCTTCCTCACGACCAAGCTCCTCCATCTGCTGGCCTCCCCCCACTCCAGCATCAAAACTCCAACATCAAAATACTACAACTGTGTCCCTTGTCATGCCTTTTATATTTGATTCCCCACCCACCAAGGGTGGGGCTCAACGCCCTACTGATGTTGCCCAGTCAACGCCCTAATCATAACTCAGTCATGCCCAGATTAGCAGACCAGTTTACAAGCATAATCCAATATCTATTTTTGGAATTCATAATTACACCAAACTGCCAAACTGCTACACATATCATACAAGAAGTTATTTATTTTAGAAGTTATTTTAAAAGGATGAAAGGACAGAAAAGGAAATTTTTAGTCCAAGGCAACATTATGTTTTCAGCACCATAATTATTATCATTTACAGTGCTGTAAAGCTTTAATCCAGGGGAAACTCATCAGTGGGATATGACTCAGTTTGATCTGAAAGTCCTTGAGAAGAGGAGAAATATCTGCAGATGGTTGCTCATCTGCATCTCGTAATTACAGTATATGTTCACACACTAATAAATCTAAAAATATATGAAGACCAATCTAGCCAATTCTCTGAATAAGCAATAACTAATGAACATCTGGGAATGGCTTCATGACTGATAACTGAGTAATTTCCAAATCAATCAATGAATGCTGGCTGTTAATTTCTTAATGTAAGTACTCCAGTATCACCTATGAATTTAACAATCAGTAGGCCCATTTGAAACATTAACTTGCTCAAATTACAATATCCTATAATCCTAAATAAATCTGTACTTGGGAGATAGAAACCTCATAGTCTGGTGAGTGACTGAAATCACCTATAAAATGGTTCTAGGAAAAGCAGACTAGTGCACACATAAGTGCTGATTACATACTCTTATAACTGTTGGTGAGCCACAATATCCCCAGAAATAAAATTGGGCCAATTAAATACCAGCCTCAGTTCCAAAGACATCATGCTTGCTGTTGCCTTTGTAATCAGCTACACCAAACTTTTCTGCAACCTTTGTGGAAAATGAATTGCTCAGCTTATTTGCAGGGAAACATGACATTCTCTAGGATAACAGTTTCCCAAATATGCTATTTTAGCTTAATGTTCTCTGCTTCTGGCTTTCTGACCCTGCTTCAACCAGAGTAGTTCTGCTTTCACTTGTTTTGTATTTCAAAATGCCATTAGTGTTTATTTTAATAAAGCATTCTGCTACCAAAGAATAAGGTTTGAAGCCTACTCCTGTAAGTACATTTCTATTTTGAAGAAGCCAGATCAATGCTTGGCATCAGCAGATGAATCATTCGATGTGAAAATTCTGGAAAATAACAAAGCAGGCAGAAAAAGGAGATATTTTTTGAAAGAGGGCTATCCTGGTACTTTTCTACTAATTTCACATTGGAGCCAAATTATTCAACCTATGGGAAAGATTGAGGCTGCTCTTGCATAAAGAAAAAGCACGTAAGTCAAAATAAAAGTGAAAATAATAACAATAAGAAGGAGAAGACAAAGAAGCAGCAGCAGCAGAAGTTTGGATTTGGATATCACTTCCACATTCCTGTTTTCCAAAATTAAAAATACCTCCCCTCTAGTTAGTTTTGGAAAACAAGGAAAATGAGAAGAAATAGAAGGAAGCAGAAACTCTTCCTTTTATTCAGTTGTTGGCATTGAAAGCACTTAATAAGCATTATTTATTTAATCCTTAAAGCAGCTTTTTAAATCTTCTACCATAAAATAGTACTATTCCTATCCTCATTTAAGAAATAGAGAAACTTCTCTTGTACAACAGAATTCTTCAAAACCAATGACCAACACCATTCTTGGTCAAAAATTCAGAGTCATTAGTCTATTCCTTATTTTCTACAAGAAGTTGATCATTAGGATTTAAGGACGTGAAATTTTGTGAGCAAACTAGTCCTACTTCCTCTTCTGTTTACACTTTTCTTAATAATGTGAACAACAGCAAAAATAAATGCTGTATATTACAGGCAGCTCAAAACTGAAGTACCTGTTAATTTAAATGTACAAAATTGATTAAGGAAAATAATTTCATCTAACTTTATATGGTCAATGCCTTTTCTCAAGTAGATAATTTTCACTGCATCATTTATTTTGGTGTAATAGATGATACAAAAGACAAAACGTTTTCTTCCCTTCAAAAAATTAGTAAGTGCTACCTGAGTCCATATTTCAGCTTTTAGGTTATTATGAATTTGACTTTGTGCATTAATATTCATGTATTTTACCTGCCAGTTATTTGCTAAGAAATAAAATTATTGCCTTTTTTTGTTTAAATATAGGTAAATGCTTTTTCTTTAGTAGATGTTGTCCACCTTTCCCTAGTCCTAAATTTGATTAATGTATTTTGGGTGTTATTTTAAACTAATATTTTTACCTAAGAGAAACAAATTCAAACAGTCTTCATCTGACATTTTGTACTTGGTATTCAAAATATCATGCTTGTTTCTATAAATATGTCTATACTGTCCTGGCCAACTGGTGTTGCTTTGTAAGTCATGTGCTCGATTTCAGGAAACTGAATGAAATAATTTCTCTTATACTTCCAGTTCATACAGTGCATTAGAATAGTTGTACCTGGTTTTCTAAGATCCTTGTTTATAGAAATGTCTGCATGTGTGAGAACACATTGCGTTTGGACAAAGCAAATTATAAGCTTATCTCTTTGCCCTCCTTTACCCAAGATCTGACAGACAAAGCTTTAAGCACTATAAAAACATATCCATTTAAAGCAGTCCCCTGAATTCATAAAATGAATATTTTATTATTAATTTTCTGTTGCAATTTAGAGATGATAATCCTAATAATCATTACAAATACTGATTGCTTAAATTAAGTGACATTATGTCAGACTCCAAACTGTAAACATTTAAAATCATCAACTGTTAAAAAAAAAAGCATCTGATAGTATGTGGTATATACTATAGTCAAACAAAACAAAACAAGGCAAAACAAAAACAAATCCATGTAATTTGAGAGATAAATCTTCTTACATCTCATCCCCCTCTTTGCCTCTGTATTCACGCCAATCCATTCTCCTCACTCAAAAGAGCAATCTTTCCAAAATGCATTCCATCATGTCACTTCCCCCATCAGTTCAAGATAAATTCCAAACTCCTCAGAATGATAGAAAGGGTCTGCATTAACTTGATGTCTGCCACTTTCCCATCCTCGCTCTCATTACTCACCAGCTAATGCTCTAACACTCCAGCAATACCAAACTGCCTGCAGCTTCTCAACCTCCTGTGTTCTTGGGCTGTCTTGGCCATTTCACCTGCTCCTCTCTCTGTTTGGAGTGCTCTTCTTCCACCACACTATGCTTGATAATAACTTGGCGGTGGTGGCTGAGATTAGGGACTCTGGGACAAGAATATGTGAATTCAAATCACTTTTTTGTCACTTACTATGTGTGACCTCTATTTGCTTCAGTTTCTCATCTGAATTATGACAAAATTAATATGTACATTAACATTCAGAGATGGCTCTGCTTAGTAAAAAGGTTAATACTTGTAAAGAGAGCACCATCTGACTCATTTATATGCACTAAGTAAGCATTAGTTATCAAGATTCAACACAATGATCTCCTCCTCTGGGGAATTTGCCCTGACTCCCTTGTCCATTGAAGGTTGTCCACCCTCATTATGATGCCCATATCACATGCTATTTTAACTGAGCCTTGCAATGGCCTCTGTGGTACAATTTAGCAATGCAATGGCCTCTGTGGTACAATTACAAACATCTTAAGGAAGGTAAGGTCTTTTTTATCTTTGCACTCCCAGTACATATCATTGTATTTGACATACAGTATATGTTCTACAAATATTTGAAGATTAAAATTTCTTAAAAGAAATACCTGAATGAACAAATGTATGCCAACAAATTAGACAACCTAGATGAAATGGACAAATTCCTGGAAACCCATGAACGACCTAAACTGACTCTGGAAGAAATAGAAGATCTCAACAGACAAACTGCAAGTAAAGAGATTGAATCAGTCATCAAAAACCTCCCAATAAAGAAAAGCCCAGGACCAGATGGATTTACTCGTGAATTCCAACAAGCATTCAAGAAGAGTTGATAACAATCCTGCTCAAACTCTTTTAAACAATTGAAGGAGAAGTAACTCTACCTAACTCATTCTATGAGGCCAATATCACCTTCATACCAAAGCCAGATAACGATACTACATGAAAAGAAAATTATAGCCTAATTTCCCTTATGAAAATAGTTGCAAAAATCCTCAACAAAATACTTGCAAATTGAATCCAACAGCACGTCAAATGAGTTATGCACCATGATAAAGTGGGTTTTATTCCAGTTATGCAAGGGTGGGTCAACATAAGAAAAACAATTAACGTAATCCACCACATTAACAAAACGAAGGCCAAAAAAAAAAAAAAAAAAAAAAACCACATGATCATCTCAATTGATGCAGAAATAGCATTTGACAAAATTCAGGATTCTATCATGATAAAAACACATAGAATTATAGGAATAGAAGGAAACTCCCTCAACATGATAAACAGCATATATGTAAAACTCACAGCTAACATCAAACTCAATGATGAAAGACTGAAAGATTTCCCTCTAAGTTCTGGAACATGGCAAGGATGCCCACTGTCACCACTGTTATTCAACATTGTACTGGAAGTTCTAGTCACAGCAGTTAGGCAAGAAAAATAAATAAAAGGCATCCAAATTGGAAAGTAAAGTAAAACTTTCACTATTTGCAGATGACATGATCCTAAATATAGAAACCCTGAAAATCTATAACAAAGCTACTAGAGTTAATAAAAGTTTTGACAAAATGGCAAGGTACAAGATCAATTTGCAAAAATAAGGAGCATTTCTCTACGCTAGTAATGAGCAATCTGAAAAGGAAATCAAGAAATAAATTCCATTTACAATAACAACTTAAGAATTGAGTATCTGGGAAGAAATTTAGCTAAGGAGGTAAAGGATGTCTACACAGAAAACCACAAAACATTGCTAAAAGAAATCACAGAAATCTTAAAAAAAAAATGGGCATTCCCTATTCATGGTTTGGAAGACCATTTCATTAAGATGTCAGTTCTACCCAAAATGATTTACAGATTCAATGCAATACCAATCAAAATTCCAACAGTTTACTTTGCAGAATTGGACAAGTCAATTTTCACATTTATTTGGAAGGGTAAGGAGCCCTGAATAGCCAAAAACATCTTGAAAAGAAAGAATGAAGTTGGCAAACTCACAGTACCTGACTTTAAAGCATATTAAAAATCTACAATGGTCAAAAGAGCCTGGTACTGACACAAAGATAGATATATAGACCAATGAAATTGAATGGAGAGTTCAGAAATTAACCCTCAAACCTATGTCCAATTGATTTTTGACAAGGCTGCCAAGTCCACTCAATTAGGAAAGAATAGTCTCTTCAACAAATGATGCTCAGAGTACTGGATATCCATATGCAAAAGAATGAAAGAGGACCCCTACCACACACCATATAAAATTAACATAAATTGGATGAAAGATGTCATAAAAGTTCAGGGCTGCAAAACTCCTAAAAGAAAATGTGGTGAAGAGGGTGTGGAGAAATAAGAACACCCATTCCCTGCTGGAGGCAATGTAAAATGGGACAGCCACTGTGGAAGACAGTATGGCAGTTCCTCGGGTAGCTAAATATAGAACTACCATATGACCCAACAATCCTGCTGCTACGTATATACCGGAAGAAGGTAACGGATATTTTCACACTGATGTTCATAGCATCATTATTCACAATTGCCTAAAGATGCAGGCAACCCAAGTGTCCATTAACCGATGAATGGATAATACATATGTGGTAGATAGATATGATGGAATATTATTCAGCTGTAAAAAGGAATATAGTCCTGAAGCATAGGCAACATGGATGAACCTTGAGGACCTTAGGCTGAGTGAATTAATCAAGACGCAAAAGGACAAATATTGTATGATTTCACTGGTACGAACTAATTATAATAGCCAACTCATAGAGTTAGAATCTAGAATATAGGTTCCCAGGGGATAGATTAAGAGTAGAGAACAGGGAGCTGATGCTTAATTTGTACAGAATTTCTCTTTAGGTTTATTGTAAAGTTTTGGAAATGGATGGTGGTGACGGTAGCACCTTATTGTGAGTGTAATTAACAGCACTGATTTATGTATGTGAATGTAGTTGAAAGGGGAAATTTTGGGTCATATATGTTACTAGAATGAAAATTGGAGGATACAATATGGGACTGTATAACTCAGTGTACCCTGTTGTGGGCGATGGACAATTACAAGAATGTCTTTCATGATTTATAACAAATGTGCAATGCTAATAAAAGATGTTAATAATAGGATGGTATATGGGAAAAATAGACCTAATGTAAACTATGAATTTTAATGAATAATACTACTTTAATATTCTTCCATCAACTGTAATAAAAGTACCACACTAATGCAATGTGTCAACAATGGGGGGCGTATATGGGAATGCTGTATATTTTACATGACTTTTATGAAAACTTACCAGTTACTTACTTAAAAATAATAACATTTTTTAAAAATTTGGCACACTGTCAGTGGGCCTTACTTTGGAATTTATGCTCCCCTTGTAACAAGAACTAGACTTATTTATAGGTTCTCATCATATGGCTCTTCTGCCTCTTTTATTAGAACCTATAATTAGCAATAAATTGATAAATATATGTCCAAAAGACTTAAATATTTGATCCATCCATGTACCAGTTGAGCCCTGAATCTCAGGAGATTTGCAATACCTTCTCTCCAGTTCATTGGACTCACCCAGGACAACTAAGAAGGAGATGATGATGGACAATGCCTATCCCAAGGAACAGAGAGTGTCTGTAACTGCAAGCAGGACAGTTCCATCCATCTGCCCCATGGGATCTAAGCTCCCTCTCCAATAGAAGCCGAGTAGACATCACCATCCCCAAATCCTCAAGAATGAGAAATGAACAATGGACTAAAGTAGACTTATTATTATTCTACTATAGACTTATTATTATTCTAGCAATGGAAGAACTCTTATCATTGATATAAAGGCAGTGGCCACCAAAGGTTCTGAGGTATCGGGGAGAGAAGAATAGGTGGAATATGGGGGCATTTTTCAGGACACTGGAGTTGTCCTGCATGACACTGCAGTGACGGATACAGGCAATTGTATATTTTGTCATATCCTACAAAATTGTGCAGGACAGAGCATAAACTATAATGTAAACTATAATACAAAGTTAGTAGCAATGCTCCAATATGTGTTCATCAATTGTAACAAATGTACCACATTAATGAGGGTTGGTGCTGATGTGGGAAAGTGTGGGAGGGGAAGGGAGTGGGGCACATGGGAATCCCTTATGTTTTTTATGTAACATTTATGTAATCTAAAGCTTCTTTAAAAATAAAAAAGATAATTAAAAGAAAAGTGGTGTCACAGAGAATACCATAGAGCTCTAAAAAAAAAAAAAAAGGAAAAAGCCCATAGATATGTGTTGTGCTTATACATAACACAATTTATCTAGAATAATAACTTTCGATTCTGCCACCCCTCCCAGGATTTTCAAATATAAAACAGACAGGAAGTAATTTCCCATTATAAAACTAATACAAGATTATGAATAAAAACTTAGATATATAAAAAAGCAGGAATAAATGGTTAAAAAATACCCATAATCACATCACCCAAGGACAGCTATTATTAATATTTCAATATACTTATTTTATTTTTCCTAAATATAGATTAGCATGATGTAATCACTTCAGTCAAATTGTACCTATAGTTTGTCTCCTTTTACTCATTTAGAAAATTAATGTAAATATTTCATTATTCCATTACCTTTAAAACTTTGTTTTCAAAGCCATCAAACAGATGCACCATTACTTATTTAGATGTTTTCTTATTGTAGGCCATTCATGAAAAATCCATTAAGCCCTTTTTTCCATATTTTAGATGCCCCTCCCATAGTGATTTTTCTTTAGTATCACAAATTACTATAATGATGGAGGAGATTTTTACCTATCAAATATAGTGAGATTTATGAAGTTACTTTCCTTTGAATGAATAATTTCACCTTCCTTTCTTAGTGTCCTGTGCTGTATATTCATATCTCACTGGTAAAGAATTAATAATTCTCTTATATACTGTCTTTTTATGTTAGTGCTTTTAATAAACAAAAAACAAAAATGAATAATAATTTCCTTATTGTCCATGGGAGGGGAGAGGAGGGAAAGTCAGAAAAGAAAAGGTATAACTAGAAGAGGATGCTCCTGGGGGAGGATGTCTTGCTGAGTAAATGGATGTTCCTGGTCCAAGGTCTGACTCTCTGTTTCTCAGGATTAGAAATTAAATTAAATTTAGAGTTTGTGGTATTATGGGAGACAGTCTCTGGCTAAACATACTCTCAAGAGCTGATGCATAAAAATCAGAAAGCCAAATAACTAGCAACCAATGAGAATAATACTTATATTCACTGCTATACGAAATTCTCCCTGGGAAGCCAAATTTCTGTAGAAAGTTGCTGGGTGACCACAAAGTTAGAAAATGGGGAGTGAATAGGAACGTCTTAATGGCCAGAGTAATTGAGTCCTGGATGAAAAACAGCCTTTCCTAGTTCAGATGTGTGTCGTAAGGAACCGAGGCTGCTGCCCACGCAGTGCTCTGTTGATGCTTTAGGAGTTGACTATCTGGGCCTAATTTTATTCTGTGCTTACAGCAGAGAAATCTATCTCTGGGTAAGACGTTCTTACTTTAGGTAGATTAATATTTACAGGCTAGAGAACAAAGCACAGCTGCTTGACAGTCATTTGATATAACGATACAATGGTGATCATCATGATGATATTGAGACTAAAAATCATGACGACCTAAGTCTGCTTTCTCCTTCTCTACTTTGATCCTCTATAGGTTGATTTTATAGTTTAGCTGTTAAATGACAATCTTGTTTTCATTATTTACCACTTCATGCCTAGAATGAAAAGGGAGGCAGATCACATTGCTCCCATGTACTTACAAAAGAAAAAAAAAAAACAATGCAGAGAATGAGAAATTATTTATTAATATAGAGTTGATATGCTATGAGATGAAAAATACCTTTTCTTTTGAATTATAGGAAATCAGGACTCATCAAGAGGGACCATTTATTCGTTGGCTAGTTATAGAGCTTCTTTCTTTAGAACTCCTTCATACCAAACACCAACTGTTGATTTGATAGTGAGTGACTTTCCTTGAAATCTCTCGGATTCTGCCTAAGATTATTGCAGTGGCCAACTCAGTCAAGCAACGTGTTGGCAATCGTAGCCGCCCAAACCGCCTCCGCCATCAGTGAACTTTCTCTTTTTGCCTTTTTTCCCTCTGGCTGCTGTGGCTGGAGTGGATTGGACTTTGCATTGTGTCACAGCTCCTGTTTCCCAGTTGTTGCCGGTGCTGAGCCTGTCAGTCAGCCGCACACCTCTCTGCCGCAGAAAGTCGCATGCGACGCAAGCCATTACCCTGGCAGCCTGTGTCAAGCAACACTTTTAGGAACAGCCTCACTGCAGTCGTTCTGACTACAGGCCAAGGCTAATGATGCATCCCCGAGAATTTTTCTTGGAGAAAGCAATTTACCTAGCTATGAGCTTGAACAGCAGCAACACAACCTTTGATTATGGCACTGTCTTTATTATTTTTTAAATTACTTCTCTGCAGATACTCAGTGGCAGTGAGAAGATTTTATATTGTGAATTTACTTGCTTGTGCAACCTCTGGATCATAGATCAAAGAAACTTTTGTAGCAAAATTTAGGAGGAAAGACTCATTATATATTTATATTTGCCATCATAGTCCAAAAAGAGACAAACATTATTTTCATGCTATTAACATTGCTGACTATTGACTTCTCCTATTTTTGCCTTTGGTTCTAACATATACAAGGAGCTACTCTAAAGGAAATTGTTATTAGTTGTATAGTATAACAAAGGAAATACCTATAAAGAACATAAGACTCTTTCTTCCTAATATTTCAAAATATAGTTAATGATGGCATGCCAACATGAAGATTACAATTATATAAAGGTAAGTCTAATTGCACATTTGACTTGTTATTTTCATTAATTGCTAATAACACTATTGGTTATCATTCTTCTAATGAAAATTTTCTTACTTTCTTGTACAAAAAGATTTAATATATTTCTGATCAAAGCACAGCAGCAAAGTCTACTACGTTTGAGGCTGGCTGTCCACTATCTGGCATATATTGGCTTTCTCAGTCTGCACACCCAGATCAGGTCAAAGTCAACCCAAAATATAGAGATTACTTTTATATCTCTTATCATATATTCTTAGCAAATATACAATTCAACTGAGTTAAAATATATCAGACAACATAGGGGATGGACGTGTGTTAGTGTGAGCATGTGTGTGTGTGCATTGTGTAATGAAAGAGAAGAGAATATGTGTGTCAAGTTATGATTACCATGGCAAAATTTCTTTCACATTAATTGGCACCATTTATATTTTAACATAATTGACTGCTCCTAATTAGTGTAATTACCTGTTTGTTGACATACTGTTTCAATTAGGGAAACTTAAAAGGTGAGTAACAGAAAGCTCAACTCTAATTGGCTTAAAAAATAAAGGAAATTTTTGCCTCTGTGCGTGCATTGGTGGAAGAGGAAGGTCCAGGTTTAGGGGTGATCTGATACAGAGCTTTACAGTAACAGAAGGGCGCCAGCTCTGTTTCTCCCAGCTCTGTGTATCTTCATGTATTAATTTGTCCTCATGATGACTTTATTCAAATGATTGCAGCAAGGCTGCGCCTTACATCTATATATGAAATCATCCAAAGGATGGCAGAGTGCTACTGCAGCACTTCAGTAATCTTGAGATTTACTGTTATTGGGCCAGCTTAGGTCGAATGATCAGGCCTCAACCCAATGACTGTGGTGAAGGAAATGAGATGCACAGAGCCAAAGTCATATTCCCCACACTTGAAGCTGGGAGAAGAGTCAACTTTCTTAGAAACACTGAGATCCTTCAATGAAAACCAGACTGTCGGAAAAGTATGAGAGGAAAATGCAAGCTGAAGATACATTCAGCATTGGTAAATTAGAATTATTATTCTTTTTCAAAAAAAATCTGTATTACCTGCTGCTGCTGCTGTGGCAAAAAAAAAAAAAAGGTCTGTGGTGCTCAAACTCCATTTCCCTTTCTTAAGGAAGGACTGACATTATTCTAAAAGACATTTTAGCTCTTCCTTGTGTCAGAGAGTGGGTGTCAGAGAGGAGTTCAGCAGGGAAGCATGATGAAGAGAAAGCTGGACAATTTCCCAGCTCTCCTGAGTCAGGTTTTCACAGTATGGCTTCATTAATCTCTTTGAAGTAATTTCTCAGAACATCAGGCACACATTCAAATGTTAGTACAAAAATATATTTCAAAGCCAAATACGAATGCATTTCATACTATGTATCATTTTGGATTACCCATTTATCTTTGATAAGATAAAACTATTCTTCCAGGTTTTAATTATTGACAGCCTTTGATAGACTCAAGAGAGATATTAAAAATATTTAATTGCTAGTATGTCATGGGCCTCTACCAATCACAGTCGAGGGAGATGCTTTGCCAGTTGATGTCTCTAACCCGTGAGTCCGTGCTGAGCAATAAGCAATTAGTCCCTCCCACCAGAAATCTCCAGAAGATATAGCAAACTCTTAAGACTTAGGAAGATTTATTACGTAAACAGTACCTCCAGTGGTGGAAATGGCTGTCGAATGACTTGATAGTGGTGAATAGGAGGTCCACCCCTCTCCAATCATTCTGGAACTACCTGCTTTCACTGTTCTTCTTGCACACCCCTGAGGTTTTCTATTAAAACAAGTAACTCTAAGTTGTCCTCTATAAAGATGTTTATCAAACATATTAACTATATTGACCTGAAAGAAGAGAAAAATTAACTTCTTAATTACAAATTATTACTTCTACAGTAATAGCCAATTTCTTATTTGGTTTGGTTTTCATTTGTTGCTCCTATGTCAATAGTCTGTCAAAACCTCTTATTTTATCTTTGGGAGCACATGTTTGCTGGGGAAAAGAAAGTGGCCTTGTTTCTGATTGCCATCAACCAATTGTTTGCATTCACAACTCTACCAATTTATAGATGATTGCTTATAGGGCCCACACCTGAGGTCTGCCAAACCATAAGAGAACATTAATTTGTTGGGAAATTTGATTTTTTAGGGAAGCATTGTTAATAACTTCTGGAAAACTTTTTAATCCTTTCACAGTGATTCCTTTTCCTTGGTTACTCATAGTGACTATTTTCCTATTCTCCATGTAATTAATACCCTGATCTAGAAAACCAGTATTCAGATCACATTTAGGCATATTTTTATAACACAGGCAAAATAAATCATATTTGTGTACATAGATATCTAAAATCTTAAATCATAATCACATAAATTTTAATCAAAAGGATTAGAGCTGGATTATTTTTTACTTTAACTTCTTCTAGGAACTACTTATTAATTATGATCTCCATTAAATCTTGAGCAAAATAGAAAAGAAAAAAAGATTGCTTTGAAAGATCTGTTATAAACTTTACTGATTCATTTCATTTGCCCAGTTCAGACCAGGCAATGCAGTGCCTTAAGTACAATTTTTAAAAAACACTTCTTGGCCAAGCTTTAAACAAGTTAAAAAACAAAAACAAAAACTTTTCCTACTGCAACATTTCATTTTTTTCCTAAATCAGCCCCTTCCTCATTTTTGCAATAATTCATGGAAATAGTGTTAGTGTTATGGGACGGTGAGGGGAGAGAGAGAGAGAAAGAGAGAGAGAGAGAAAGAGAGAGAGAGAGAGAGAGAGAGAGAAAGAGAGAGAGAGACTGACCTGAGGTTATCAGTCTGACCTTCATCCCCGAAATTATTTCTGTATTCTAGACATATATACTCAACTTCTTGAATTTCAAACTCAACATACCCAAGATGGAATCTAACACTTGATCATCTTACATTGTTTCCTACTAAGTAAATGTCATCATCCTGTTGCTTGTAGAAACCTAAGAGTCAACTCTGGCCCCCTCACTCTTTCTAATTGATTGATAATTCCCTGTCATTTCCATCTCCTCTTGTGCCTCTAATACCTTGACTTTCATTCTTCTCTACTACTTGCCTCACTCAAGTCACTTAATCTTCTTATATCCACATTTGTACCCCCACTCAATTACTTCTCTCCCTACTGCCAGAATAAACATTTAAAAACCTCAACCTTGATAAGGATATTCTGTTATTAAGAGCTTTTATTGGTTTCCCATAGCTCTTAGATTAAATATATATATATATACCATATACCAAAAGAGAAAAAAAACAAAACAAAGCCACTGGTCTTGACATAGTACATTAGATCCTGTGTCAATGGTTTGAATAGCTTCATATTTGAGAATATTTCAGGGACCCAAAGAGAGACTGACTTTGTTTTTCCAGTTTTAATTCCAATGTCCCTGGGAAGGAGTCAGATTGGCTTATCCAGACATGCAGGGTAGAATGAAGGGGTAGAGGAGTTCCCAGAAGATTATAGAGGACTGAAAAACCAAATAAGATTTCCACAACCCAACTTGAATATGTTGGGACCAGAGTGATTGTACAATAACTGCCATGGTTTCCTCTCTGTGCTAACTTTCTCAAGGGTTGCCTTTTACTAGACTTTTACAATTGAAGATAGAATATGTAACACATGTTACCTGTGAATCTCTGGGCCATTTACATAAGAATCACCAGGAAACTTGTTAAAGGGCAGATCCTTGGTTTTAAGACAGATAGAAGGAATCAGAATTTGCCTCTTTTAATAAGCTCTGCAAATAATTTTTTCACCCAGTACAATTTGAGAATAATTTAATCATGTTTATTCTGAAAGAAACAAATCAACTAAAGTTATTGTTTTCTAGGATCACTTCTTCTATTATATACATAGTAATTATCAATATGCCTGTTTTCTGTTACCCACACTGTCCTGGGTTTTCAAGGTCTTGGAATGACATTTTCATTAAGGGTATGAATACGGTCCAGAAAAAATTACTCATGACCTTTTATGTATTATTGTTGTTGTATGGAATAGGCTATCATCCATAATATTTGCTCAGGTGGCGTTGGAAAAGTAACCTTGTCCTAAATTTCTTTGACCTGCCTTTCAGCATATCTGAAATTTAATGATAAGAAAATGGTGCTTCGGTGTCATATAATATATTCTCCTGAAGAATAACTGTGAAGAATAAAGATACACATAAGATGAAGCTATTACCATCTTACAGTGAATCAGTGAATTCTTGGATAAAAGCATTTCCAAAAGCATTTCCTTAGAGCACTACTTATTTCAAAACATTGCTTCAGTAGTCAAAAAATTCAGTAACTATTTTATACTACACTTTTTAAGAGTCATGATAAGCGTTAAAGAATATTAATGATTCTGAGAAGTATTGCAATTTTTTAAAAAGTTTAACTTGTTTTCCTAGGATGTCCCAAACTTGTTTGGCTACAAAACCATATTTTTATATTACATTATTTGACATACTTCTGCAGCATATTTTGGAAGATGCTAATTTAACAAATCCTGACTTTAACTATTCATTCAGTAAAAGCTATTTTTGAGCTTCCCTTTATTCTAGACCATTTATGCTCTGGGGCATACAAATATGAATAAGATACAGTTCCTACCTTGAGGGAATTCATAGTTTGGAATGCCCAGACACATAAATGGATAAATTACAAACTAAGACCTAGATGTCTAATTAAAGCCCAAACAATGTGATACAAAGAATTGAGGCTAAAAAAAGTCATTGTTTAAAGAAATAATCCTACTATAAGGAGTGGAAACAAGAAGAAATTTTTAAAACAGATAGAGAAATGATCAATTAAAATGTTTTTAGAAAGATTATGTGGCAGAAATGTGGTGAAGGGACTGAAGTGAGGAAAGATAGGTGACAGAAAGAACAGATGGGAAGATATCTCAATATTTCAGAAGAGTGATCCTGAGTCCCTGGACTAAGGCATTTGCAGTAGAACTGGAGAAGACAAGAGAGATTTGAGAGATATTCTGAGAT
Source organism: Chaetophractus vellerosus (assembly GCA_004027955.1). Taxonomy (NCBI): domain Eukaryota; kingdom Metazoa; phylum Chordata; class Mammalia; order Cingulata; family Chlamyphoridae; genus Chaetophractus; species Chaetophractus vellerosus. Next base: position 1,203 of record PVKH010006746.1, on the reverse strand, counting down.
AGAGCTGACAGGAGAAGCTGACTTATTGGATATGGGGAAGGCAGGGGGGAAGGAGAGGGAGTCAAAGATTACTCGAAGATTTCTACCTTATGGCACGGCATGGATGGTGACTCTAATAACACCTCAGAATAGATACCCTGTTGTGTGCTGGGTAAGGGCATATTGGTTTCAAATTTAGTCTGAGAAGTTCGATATGCCTGTAAAACAAGCAAATGAACACATCCAATAGGTTGTAGAAATATTGATATGGAACACAAAAGAGATTAGGGTTAACAAAAACAGACCTGGGGGTCATCAATACATCCATCTATATATGGATGAGGACATTCAGAGAGATCACACAGAGTGAGGAGGAAAACAGAAACAAGACTAACATGTACAGTGTAAACTAATGAGGCAGAACACTTAGAGGAGACCAAGAGGCAAAAGTTCAAACATACAAGAAGAAGGAAAGGGCAGTGGTCTGGATGCCAGTGGAGAAAAGAGTCTTAAGAAATGCATCAAGAATTCAGTACTACACAAAATTAGTTCCCCCCTTCTCTTTTTCTTTTCCTCTGTAATCCCTTCTATTGCTGGAAGGTTAAGAAGCAGTTCTTTAGAGACAAGTTAGCCATGTATCAATGTAACCTTCAATTTGATAGTTTCATTTTCTATATTTAATTCTTCAATCAATTAGCGTTTATTTTGAGGTGAAATATTACACGGGTTTAACATGATGCCCTCTCCCACCCAGAAGTCGATTTATCCGTCTCAGACACTTATTTTCGGGATGGTTCTGTCTCAACTGTTCGGCCTCACCTGTCTCACTTGTTCCAACCCAATGACTACTACTAAGACTAACTGTGGGTGGACTCTGACCAACTTCATAACACAGGATCCATGCCTCCTGCCTGAGGTTTCCTTATTAATGCAGGGGGTGAGATGTCACCATTCTAGTTTGGCACCAGGATGGGGGTGGGGGAAGTAATGGGAGGAATTAAACTCTCCTTAGGGCACATCTTTGACCAATGGCAGATGGGGATTAAACGTCAACTCTTCTGCCTCCTGAACCTAAGAGGAATTTTGTGAGTAGCAGTTGTTTATACTGCCTCTCAGAAAATGGTCGTGAAAGATGGAGCAACCAGTCACCTCAATCATGTGTTCCTTGCATCCTGCACTGACTTTCCCCTTCCTGGCCTCATTTCCTTTTCCCTCACTCCTGTT
>PVKH010006745.1:0-20804 GCA_004027955.1 Chaetophractus vellerosus | reverse complement strand
GGCTTTCAGTTCGCGGGTGGCTGGCTGCGCTCCATCCGCGGGCGACCTGCCCTGCCCGTGGCGGCTCTTGCCATGTCCATGGCAGCTTCTTGCCCTGCCCACGGCGGCTCCGGCCCGCCCATGGCGGCTTGCCATTCTCAAGGCGGTCTGCCCACTAGGAGAGGTCCCCGGGAATCGAACCCGGGGCCTCCCATGTGGTATGCCGGCGCCCCATCCACTGGGCTATCGAGCCAGCCCATTTTGGCTTTAGATTTTTTGACCTTAGATTTTCCCTTTAAACCACTGTCATACCCATGTAGTAGTACTGCTAGTTAGAAAAATTAGGTTTTCTTTCACCTTTTCTTTTCATTTCCAAAGATTAACATACATTCTTTTTACCCATTCTGCACAAGTTAACCCTCAGCTTTCCATTCTCTAACCTTATTCTATTTTCTGGCGACCCATATTCAAGTTACTAAATCCATGATATTATACAATCTATTTAGCTCATAGTAGTACAATCATGCAGTATTTGTCCTTTTGTGTCTGCCTTTGCTTCACTTAACATAATGCCCCCAAGTTTCATACATGTTGCCATATGCTTTAACAGCTTCATTTCTTCTTACATCTGCAAAATATTCCATCTTGTGTTTACATCACAACTTGTTTTTCCATTCATCACTTGATGGACACATGTGTTGTTTCCATCTTTTGGCAATCGTGAATAACACCACTATGAACATCGGTGTGCAGATGTCTGTTCATGTCACTGCTCTCAGTTCTTCTGGGTATATACACAGTAGTGGTATTGCAGGGTCACATGGCAAGTCTATATTCAACTTCTTTAGGAACTGCCAAACATTCTTCACAGTGGTTGTAACTTTCTACATTCCCATCAACAGTGAATAAGTGTTCATGTCTCTCCACGTCCTCTCTAACACTGGTAGTCCACTGTCTTTTTAGGATTGCCATTTTAATAGGTGTGAAATGATACCTCATTGTAGCTTTGATTTGCATTTTCCTAATTTCTTGAGATGTTGAATATTTTTTCATGTGTTTTTTTTTTTCCATTTGTAGTTCTTTGAACAAATATCTATTCACGTCTTTTGCCTATTTTTTAATTGGGCTGTTTTTCTTTTTATTATTGAGTTGTAGCATTTCTTTATATATCATGGATATTAAACCCTTATTGGATATTTGGATAGTTGATTTCCATATATTTCTCCCATTGAGTTGGCTGCTTTTTCACCCTTTTGACAAAGTTCTTTGAGGTACAAAAGTACTTAATTTGGGGAGGTCCCATTTATTTTTTTTTCTTTTGTTGTACGTGCTTTGGGAATAAGGTCCAAGAAACCACACTTACCACAATGCTTTTATGATGTTTCCATACATTTTCTTCTAGTAGCTTTTATATTTAGGGCTTTGATCCAGTTTGAGTTGATTCTTGTGCAGGAAGTGAGATAGGGGTCCTCTTTCTTTCTTTTGGTTATGGATATCCAGTACTACCACCAACATTTGTTGAAGAGACTACTTTGTCCCATTAACATGGCTTTGGTAGGTTTTTCAGAAACCAAGTGGCCATTGAGGTGAGGATTTATTTCTGGATTCTCGATTCTATTCCACTGATCAATGTGTCTATATTTATGCCAATACCATGCTGTTTTGACCACTGTAGCTCTGTGAAATGTTTCAAGGTCAGTCAGTGAAATTCCTCCCACATTACTGGTAATTTTTAGAATGCTTTTGGCTATTTGGGTGCACTTTCCCTTCCAAATGAATTTAGTAATTACCTTTTCTAATTCTGTAAAGTAGGCTGTTGGACATTGATTGGTATTGCATTGAAAATATAAATCAGGATTGGTATCTTCAAGGTATTTAGTCTTCCAATCCATGAACACAGTGTGTCTTTCCATTTGTTTAGTGCTTCATTGATTTCTTTTAAAATTGTTTTGTAGTTTTCTGCATTTAGGTCCTGCACTTCTCTGCTTAAATTGATTCCTAGGTATTTGAGTCTTTTTGTTGCTATTGTAAATGGAATTTTCCCCTGATTTCCTCTTCAGAATGTTCAATACTAGTGTACAGAAACATTACTGATTCTTGCATGTTTATCTTGTATCCTGCCAATTTGCTGAACTCATTTATTAGCTGAAGTAGCTTTGTCATAGACATTTCAGAATTTTCTAAATATAGGATCATGTCATCCATGAATAGTGAGAGCTGTACTTCATCCTTTCCTATTTGGAGGCTGTTATTTTGTCTTATTGTTCTAGCTAGAACTATTAGCACAATGTTCAATAACAGCGGTGACAGACAGGCATCCTTGTCTTGTTCCCAATCTTAGAGGGAAAGCTTTCAAAGTTTCTCCATTGAGTATGATGTTGGCTGTGGGTTTTTCATACGCACCCTACATCATATCGAAGAATTTTACTTCTATTCTTATATTTTGAAGTATTTTTATCAAGAAATGATGCTGGATTTTGTCAAATACTTTTTCTGCATCAATCAAAATAATCATGGGTTTTTTTCCCTTCAATTTGTTAATGTGGTGTACTACAGTAATTGATTTTCTTATTTTCAATCACCTTTGCATACCAGGAATAAATTCCACTTGGTCATGGTGTATAAGTCTTGTGTTTTGCTGTTGGATTCTATTTGCAGGTATTTTATTGAGAAATTTTGCATCAATGTTCATTAGAGATTGTTCTGTAATTTTCTTTTCTTGTAGTGTCTTTGGTATTAGGGTAATGTTGGCTTCATAAAATGTATTGGGTAGATTTGCCTCCTCTTCAATTTTTTGGAAGTGTTTAAACAGGATTGGTGTTATTTCTTCTTGAAATCCTTGATGGAATTTGCCTATGAAGCTATCTGTTCCTGGACTTTTCTTTGTTGAGGAATTTGAGATGACTGCCTCAATTTCTTAAAATGTGATTGGTTTGTTAATTTCTTGTATTTCTTGTAGCATCAGTGTTGGTTGGTTGTGTATTTCTAGGAATTTTTCCATTTCATCTAGGTTGTCTAGTGTTTTGGCATACAGATTCTCATAATATCCTTTTATGATCCTTTTTATTTCTGTGGGGTCAATTGTAACTAACCCCCTTTCATTTCAGATTTTTTTTTCTTTTGAAAAATATGCAGTAATTTATTATAGATATCTTACATTAAATTCTACCATGTTACAACTTGATTCCCAAAGCTCTATGTATGGGAGTTCGGAGGCTGGCCAGTGGTGGAAGTGTCCAAACAGACAACACTAGACCAGTACTATGATCCCAAGTTACTCTTTGGCTGCATGCATTTGTGTGGATAGCAAGATATGAATGAAAAACACAGACCTACACTGCTACCAGACATAACAGATTTTATTCATTTGCACCTTCTCTCCTTTCTTCTTTGTTAGTCTAGCGAAGGGTTTGACAATTTCATTGATCTTTCAGAGGACCAGCTTTTGGTTTTGCTGATTTTCTCTATTGCTTTTTTGTTTTCAATTTCATTTATTTCTGCTCTAATCTTTCTTATTTATTTCCTTCTGCTTGCTTTCTTTTTTAGTTTCTCCAGTTGTTCAGTTAGCTCTTTGATTATAGCTCTTTCTTCTTTTTTAACATAGACATTTAGGGCTATAAATTGTCCTCTTAGCACTGCCTTCACTGTATACCATAAGTTTTGGCAAGTTCCATTCTCATTTTCATTTGTTTCAATATATTTATTTATTTCATTTACAATTTCTTCTTTGACCCACTGATTATTTAGGACTGTGTTGTTCAACCTCCACACATTTCCAGTTTTACCTCTTTCTCATCTATTATTGATTTCCACTTTCATTTCATTATGATCTGAGAAGGTGTTTTGCATAATTTCAATCCTTCTTATATGTATTGACACTGCCTCATTACCTAACATGTGGTCTATGCTGGAGAAAGATCCATGAACACTTGAAAGTTATGTATAATCTGCTGAGTTTGGGTGCAACATTCTGTATATGTCTGTTAGGTCTAACTCATTTATCATATTGTACAAGTTCTCTGTTTCCTTGTTGATCTTCTGTCTAGTTCTTCTACCTAATGATGTGAGTGGTGTGTTGATGTCTCCAACTATTATTTTAGAGATTTCTATTTCCCTCTTCAGTTTTGCTAGAGTTTGCCTCATGTATTTTGGGGCACCCTGGTTAGGTTCCTAAATATTTATGACTGTTACTTCTTCCTGGTAGGTTGTCCCTTTTATTAATATATAATGACCTTCTGCATCTCTTATAACATTTTGCATTTGAAGTCCTTTTTGTCTGTTATTAGTATAGCTATGCCTGCTCTTTTTTGGTTACTGTTTACATGGATTATGTTTTTCCAACTTTTCACTCTCAGCTGGTTTGTATCCCTGGGTCTAAAGTGAGTCTCTTGGAGACAGCATATGGATGGCTCATGATTTTTTATCTATTCTGTCAGCCTATATCTTTTAATTGGGGAGTTTAATCCTTTCAATGATATTACTGAAAATGCATTATTTACTTCCACCATTTTATTTTTGGTTTTCATATGTCATATCTTATTTTCATCTTTTTTTTTTACCCCTTTGCTTATCCTTTCTCTTATTTTTGTCTTCTATGCTCTTCTCCAAGCCTCTCTCTCCTGTCTTTTTCTTTCAGGTTGTAAGGTTCCCTTTAATTATTCCTGCAAAGGTGGATTCTTTTTTTACAAACTCTCTTGGTTTATGTTTGTTTGTGAATATTTTAAACTCACCTTCGTATTTGAAGGATAATTTTCCTGGATAAATAATTCTCAGATGGCAGTTTTTCTCTGGTATCCAAATTGTATCATACCACCGTCTTCTCACCTCTGTGGTTTCTGATGAGACATCCACACTAAGTCTTACTGGGCATGCCTTGTATGCAGTACTTTGCTTCTCCCTTGTTGCTCTCAGAATTTCTTCATTATCTTTGATGTTTGAAATTTTGAGTAGTATGTGTCTTGGAGTAGGTCTATTCAGGTTTTTTCTAAATGGGGTACATTGTACTTCTTGGACATGTAAGTTCATTTCTTTCATGAGAGTTGGGAAATTTTCAGCCATTATTTCCTCAAATACTCTTTCTGCCCTTTTCCCTTCTCTTCTCCTTCTGAAACTCCCGTGACATGTATGTTTTGTGTTTCATGTTATAATTTAACTCCTTGAGCCCCTGCTCAATTTTTTCCATTATTTTCTCTCCATGATTTCTTGCCTCCTATTTCAGTTTTTCTACCTTCTGTATCACTTCTTTATTCTATAATTTCTAGTCTGTGGTTGTATGCCTCTAATGTGTTTTTGATCTCACCTATTGTGTCTTTCATCTTCATGACCTCTGTTACTTTACAATTCAGGTTTTCAGATTCTTCTTTGTGTTTCCTCAGTATCTTCTTTATGTCCTTTATCTCTTTATCCATATTGTCTTTCAACTCATTACTTTGATTTTGGAAGTTTGTGTGCATCTCATTGATTAGTTGTCTCAAACCATGTGTCTCTTCTGGGGCTTTGATATATTCCTTTTCTTGGGTCATTTCTCCCATTTTCTTCAAATGGCATGTAATTTTTGCTGATGTCTAGGCATCTGACTAGGGTGGTGAGTTTCCTCATATGCTCAATGTATCTCTTTCATACTGATTTGGTGGCAGGAGTATGTGTGTTTCTGCTGTTGATTCTTGGTTCAACCTGTTCCAAGTCTTTAAGATTGTCATTGTTAGTTGCTAAAATATGGACCCTGGAATGAGTAATGGGTTGCAGACCTGCTTCCAAGGTTCTTAGGGAGGGAGGCGATAAAGGCTGGAAAAAGCATCTCTTATTTACATTTAATTTCCTCACATGCACTTCCTTGGTTGACTAGCAGATGGTGCTCTTTGGCAGCTCTTGCAGTTCAAATCCCGGTTGGAGTATGTTCACTACAACACAGACAGGATCAATGTGATAGAGGATCCTGCCTGGAGGCTAAGAGTCTCTTAATTCAAAATTTCTCATAAGCAGTTCTCCAACTTTTGCTGGCAGCTCCCTCCCTTTTCCCAGGTAGGAAATAATTCCACTCCTCTCTGTGTCCTCAACAACCAGTCCTGGTCAGTAGAGAGGGAAGGTCAGGTCTCTTTAGTCCCTTGCTGGCTCCCAAGGCAAACAAAGGTGTGGCCCCACCTGGCCTGGAAGAGCTCAAGGGACATAGCAGAACAAAGCTGAGTCAGCCTTAAGCTGTGTCCCTCTCTCTCCCCTTTCCTGGGGCCCCCTTTTTCTGTAGCCACTGGCCCTAAGGCCTGAGAATTCAAAACTCTTAAGGGTGTGGAAGGATGCCAGCAGTTGCAGGTGAAGCTCTTAACTCAGTTTTGTTGTCATTATTCTTTTTCTTTGCCTCTCTCTCTTCTAGGTGATTTCTATTCTTCCCCTGGTATCTTAAACCCTAGAAGATTTTTTCCAGGCCTTTTCTGCCTGTCCTATAGCTATTTTTCTGGGAGAGAAGATAGTCCTGTGTCTTTCTAGCCCACCATCTTCCGGACATCAGTGCAATTGAACCGTTAAAAGTTTCGTGAATCTAGGAAGCCAAGCTGAGAACTTCACCAGATTTCATCTGAAGTTCAGAATGTAGCATTCTTTACTGACTTGTAAGGTTAGGAACCCTGAAGCAAGGTAACTAGATAAGTTTTTCCAAGAGGTTTTGTAAACATGGGCTTTGTAAATTTAACCTTAGTTTTTAAAAGTGTCTGGTCACATCTTAAACCTGACATTCCTATCAAAGTTTTGTTTATATAACCAATATTTCCAATTATGTTCTGTTAACAAGGAGGACAAATTCTGATTGAACCGATATAAATAATTGTTTTGCCATAAAAGAGTATTTAATGAAAGTTTCCAAGTTCTGGAGGTCCAGGCAGGGAAAAGATGATAAATGTTTCATGAATCATAAATAACTTAAGAAAAAAGAGTAAGGGATTTTGTGTATCTAGATAACAGAACGTTAAAACAGCAATAATCTAAACAAAGTGATCATTCTTTTTCAGTTTTTCTAGTCCCAGGTGATCAATCCTCATTTTGTTCCACCTTGTGTTAGCAATTTCATGATCCAACTTCTTTTCTGCTAGAATTCTGGAATTTTTATTTTAGTCTAGTAACATGGTCTCAATTTCTTAAGCAACGTTATTAGAAGCTTGTACCCCAGAGTACTTGGACATGGTTTTTTCATGGGTCTTTGAGACAGTACTTTTTGTTGAAGATGAAGCACTCTGGCCTGTTGCTGATTACAAGTGTTTTCAGGGAAGTATCAGAATAAAAATTGTCTGTAGATGATAAAAGACTTAAAGTGGCTGTGGTTAGCATTACTTTTTTTTATTAAAGTAGAAGTTCTGATGAAAGTTCATCACAAAAAAATAATGTAACTGAGAAGGAAATCTGTGATATGTAACTTTTTAAAAAAGAATAACTGAAATAATGACTGCTAAGACTATATTGTCATCTAATATCAGTATTAGATCAGTATTAGGATTTCTTACGGTCAGTGAGGATATTGACAAATCTCTAGGGACTTTATGCAATTTTTAAAGTGTATATCTTATATGTTTATAAAAGCATTTTACCGATATAAATTTAACAGAAGTTTAGAAAATCCTATTTAATTGGCAATACTTTCTATGTAACTCACAGCATATTAAATAAACCTAATTATTTCTAGCATGTCTCTTTAACAAGGTAAAAGAACAAATTCTTTGTGATTTTCTGGGGGCATTCTGGAAAATCCCAAAGACAGCTTGAGATCAATAAGAAGTTATTTAGTGTTTGCATTTGGGAAGGCAAAATATAAAATTTGTTGGGTTTGCATATTTTGTTGAATAAGAAAATGGGTTACTGTGAAATATTTTGGTTCTACATTTAACAAAAGTGACTATAAAATATATAAAACTAAATAGGAGTTAGGGGAGCCAGTATAGCTCAGTGATTGAGCACCTGCTGCTTCACATGTACAAGGTCCTAGGTTCAATCCCCAGTACCTCCTGAAAAATAAAAGGACTTAACATGATTGTAAAAACAAAATAAAATGCTAGTTCTTATAAAAGTGAAAAGACTTGGTTTTTAAAACAATAAAGGATAAGGTCAACGTTTGCCTTCTCAGCAGATTACTCAGATGCTTAATTAAAATCTTTTCTAACCTCTTACTAAGAGCAGATCAGTAATTTAAGAATACATTTTTATTTTACGAGAAAGAAAACTAAACTCTAGTTTTGCATGAGGATACTGTCTGATAAGAAAGCTCTTAAGAGTACCATAAACCTATCCAATCTTTGCCAACCTTGACCATGACAAATAAAACTCCTTTCCATAAACCTTTTACAATTTTTTTTTATATTTGTTCAGGTTTTGTCCTACACATTCCTGCTTCTCATTCTGCCACAACCAGTCATTTTACTTTAGGAAATAACTACTCTCTCTTTTTCCTCAACAAAGCACATCCTGCATATCTGAAATACTTGCATACTTTAAGTTACCAAAAAGATTTTTGAAATTTTCTTTAAATAAACATCCTATAAAATACAATTATTCTTAAAATAAAATGTGTTGGAACAGTAACCTGATTGGATTAAATGCAAATTTACATTTTTTTATAATTTTAAAGATTTAGTAGATATAATGCAAGCTTATTTTATCAAAAATGTTATATAAATTTAGAGAAGAACATGCCCAAATAGAATAAAATTGTGTTTTTCTTATACTTAACATTGTTAATTTAGAAGGCATTACTGTTTCTATTTTACAAACAATATTAAACTTAGGAATACTTTTTTTAAAAATTGGGAATATTAGTACATTTTCCTTAATTTCCAGGACCTTAGGAGTACTAATTTATATATAAGTGTTTATTTATCTTTAAGGTATTTTGAATAGAGCTCTTTTAAGGAGTTTTATAAGTTAATTTGGTAATATCATCTGGACGTAGGAAAATATTATACATCAAATTTATAGACAGACAAAAACAGAGAACTTATACCTTTAATTTAAAAGTTTGCAACCATGAGTCAGACATAAAGACACATAAACACAGAAAACATATAAATACTTAATTCACTAGTTTATATAAGCTATTTTAGAGTTTTGGACATTTTAGTAGATTCCAAGTACCAATTAAAATAGCCTTCAATTTCACCTAATTTGGGAGCCCATTTTATCAGGTGCACCTCTAAGATAAGTAATCTTAATCAGCTGCAAAGTTCCCCATAAGGGCCATTATAATACTAAGTTATCCTTTCTGATGTTCTGCCATTAGTTAATTAGGTGTAACTCTGGGCCCATAATTCTTAAACATAAAAGATGCTGTGATGCCAGCTGGCAGAATGCTCTTAGAATTTGCGGATTCCATGATTAGCAGCAAAATACTGCAGAACCCACTGTGGAAATGCTTTGAATAAAACCAAAGGATAAGGATGAGTTCCCTTGTAAGGGATATTTCTGACAAAAATAATTGTTAACCCATGGTCAGGAAATCAGTGAGATCAGAGAGCTCAAACACAAAAAAAGTAGAGCCTGGACCCAAGAGGATTTTACTCTAACAAGATGACGAGAAGGACTGTGACACAACAGATACTAGCAGTTGCCATGCCTGCCGTACAGGTTATTTGGAAGTCATCAGCAATTTCTTTTAGGTCCCTTCATGGTCTCTAAAATAAATGTTAAAATAAAAGCTTGAGTAAAATTTGGTTAGAATTCAGGGAGTTTTTTATTGAATCAATTCATAAATTGGGGAGAGTCCAAGCACCATTTGACAGAAAGGAATTCTGCTAAAAAGAGAGCAACAGGCTTTATAGACAGAGAAAGGGAGTATATTGGGAGGAAATTTTCATTGGTTAACACAGACTACATTACCTAGCATAGTTAATGCACACAATTGCTTAGCAATAAGGAAGTTAGCTAGTGTAAGAGTAGGGAGTTAGCAATAACTCATTGGCTGATTTAAATTCTGTTTTCTGGGCTAGCCAGGCATATATGGTGATAGAATCTTACTTAAATTTTGGTTTTTTGACAGAAGGCCTAGCCCGAGTACCTCCATGTTGGGCCTACTAATTTTCATTACATGGAACTTTAAAATATTAATAATATTTTAAATAATATAATAGACTTCAAAATATTGGGTCAAGAAATTTCAGAGTCTGTAAACTGACATTGCACATAACCAGCAATTCAAAGAGCAGAGGGTCCTATCAAATTCTAGTACTGTTCCCAAATCTAACAATTGGATTTCAAAATGCCACATTTCTCCATTCACTTAAAAAATAACTATTGAACATATATTTATTACCATAGTAAAATCTGGGGATACATAAATGAAAAAAAATTTACATACTTTTTGTTTTGTGAATGAGTCCAAGAAATGAAATAGACATATCATTATAAGTGAGTACATTAGTCTGCCAAAGGAAGGCTGATGCAAAGTACCAGAAATCTGTTGGCTTTTATAAAGGGTATTTATTTGGGGTAAAAGTTACAATGCTCTAAAGAGTCCAACTCAAGGCAACATAAGAGATGTTTCCTCACCCAACTTCAGTTGCCACGTGTTGGAGCAAGATGGTGGGTGATATCTGCCTGGTCTCTCCTTCCTTCTTACTCTTAAGGCTCCATGGGCCCAGCTTTTTCCGATCTCAGCTGTAGGCTGGCATAGGGCTCAGCTATTCGGTTCTCTTCAGCTGCAAACTATCAGGCAAAGGGTTGATCTCTCATCCCAGGGCCGCAGGATCCTCTTTTGTGTCTGTGGAGCTCTCTCTATTCCTGTGTATCTTCTCCTGTGTATCTACTCCTGTGTGTCTCCTTGATTGAGTGTCCATTTATACAGCCCACCAAGGGAGTGGGGACTCAACTCTGAGTGACCCTAATGACATGGTCTAATCAAAGCCCTGATCTAAACATAATTTAATCAAAGATATCTCAGCTGAATCTAATACAATCACACCTAGAGGAATAGACCAGTTTACAAACGTAATCAATTCATAAATAATCTCAAACTGCCACAGTATGGTTCATGACAGATAATGTCAAGCAAAGATATGGGATGTTCTTATTTAGAGGTGTTGAACAGAGAAAGTCACAGTGTTACTGAAACTTGAAGAAGGACTTAGATATTTTCAAAACAGAAAAGTTGGGCAGTCCATTTTAAACAAAGACAACAATATAGTTAAAAGTCATGAACAACTATAAATGCTTCCTGGTATTGGTGGGAAACTAAATCTTTTGGCCTTGTTGCAGCAAAAGTTATCAGTGAAAGAAGGCTATGCAGGGAGGGTAGACAGGAAAGTAATATGAAATGATGAAAGACCACTTTTCCAAGCTAAGAAGTTTCTTTTAGATGATGAAGAATCCCTAAGTTAACTGATCAGATTTGTATCATTATGGTAACATTGTGATAGAAATAATAAACTACTTATGAAGTCAACCCTTTAGTGGAAATTTGAAGACCTATGTTTCTAAACTCAGAAAGCAATTAGAAGTATAAAAATTGAATATAAAGAATATACAAGAAAATATTTAAAGTTAATATTTATTGTATTTCACAAACTTTTACCTGTTATAAACCAATTAATTTATTTAGTAACATAAAATTCAATTATATGCTAACATTTTTCCACTTTTCAGATGAGGAAATTGTGGCCAAGAAAAATTAACTAGCTTGTTTAAGGACACATAGTTGATAATAAATGAATATAAGATGTAAATCCAGGCTCCAAGAGCCAGGACTTTTAACTTCTACAGTATAATACCACAAAGTACAATATCTAACAAAAAAAATCATCATCATTTAAGATAAATGAAAACAAAGGCACAACAAGGTAAAGAACCAGCAGGTATGATTCTTAAATACTTATTTTCCTTTGCGTCAAATCTGCCAAGTAACTACATCTTTTAAAAAAATGAAGATAACACAAAGTAAGACATTTGTGTGATTATACTGCATTGTCTCTCTTGTGTAAAGAGAGCATTCCATTGTTAGCAGATTTCTTGTGTAATTACAGAACAAAAAACAGATTGCTGATATTACCTTCTGTGATGGGACTCCTTGCTGTTGAAAATGGAAGGAGATTTTTTAAAGTTAATTGAAAACACAGCTTGATGTCCTACACAGTTTAAATACAGAAATTCAATGCATAGAAAAATAATAAATAAACAAACTCTATGCTAAAGTAATGTTTGAATTGAGACAAATTAGTAGAACAAGAGAATTCTTGGATATAGTTGTTTTAAAATCTTCAAATATCTCTAAGCAACATGAAAATTATGTACAATAAATTACTTATAACATGAAGATAGATTATAAATAAGTAAATGTTCATCATCTTGAAGAAAACAGGCAAATTAGCACTAACACACACAATTTCTGAAATGGCAAGCAATGTCATGAATTAAGCTACAGTCAATAAGTAAATTTATACATTTGTGTAAGTGCTCTTCTAAGCAGTATTTCACTTTATGAAAACAAATTACTTTCCTTTGAAGATCCTTTTTTATCCTGCATTTGTAGATTACCAAGATTACCAAAAAATCTAAGCTATTTGTTACTGCCTCCTTGTCAGGTCTAATCAGCATGTTGTTATCAATGCAATAGATAATCTAAATTACTTATTATGCTAAGGAAATGAGATATTTGTACTCCTCTCCTCTCTGCAGAGAGAACAAGAGTTAATATAGACCTGCAGTAAGATCATGAAAATGTATTGTTTTCCTTTCCAGGTAAAAGAAACTTTCTGGCGGTTCTTTGTAATTAGTAGTGAAAAGAACAATAGCTTTATATTAAGTATCAGACACCTTGTTTTAGTAAAGATTACATCTGATATGGTCACTGAATTTAAAATCAGTACCAAATTTTTTTTGTTACAATCTGCAGTAATTATCTGAGATTAATAAGACTTCTGCACAGATTAAATTGATAAATTAAATGAGGATGATAAGAATTACTCTGGTAAAAAGAGGATTATCAAGGGGTTTTTACTTGGTCTTACCAACCATAATAGACATTGATCAATGGCTTGGATAGTCATTGTGGGAAGTTTGCTGGTTTTCAAACAAGCCTGTTTCAAGTATACATTCAAGATCCAAGTAGTTATTCACAGATTGGCTCCATGGACTCTATGGCCTAACCATCTGCCAGACTTACACCCAAAATTAATTTAACCTGATGCTCATAAAATTCCACTTGGATTAGTGGACCACACTCACAAATTGAGTTCCCAGGGAACAGTGTCAACTCAAAACCTCTGTGAAGTGGTACCTGAGTACATCTCTTTGTCCACTGTAAATTTATCAGAGTATGTGGCCACAGCTCCCAATGAATATAGTTTAGAGGATGATTTACAAATGTTCTTCAACAATGTTGAATATTCCTCCTTAAAGGGAAGTCTATGCTATCTTTAATCAAGGAACTCCAGGTTTGTGAACTAGTCTAGGTCTGGGAATATGTTGTGAGGCCAAAATATTGTGTCAATTTAAGACAGATTTGTGGCTGCTAGATCTAGAATTCATTCATCCATTCATTCATTCATATGATCAAATAACACTTTAGAACATTGTCCACCTATTTCATTTCTTGATAACGTTTTGTGACCATTGACTATGGTAATTTTATCCACTTTGTTGCTGGATATTAATTACTGTAATATAGTATCTATGACTTATTATTATTGAAATCAAGGAGATCGTCTTAATTGCATCATCTTGTACCATCACCTCCACCTAAAAGCCATTATCGAGCTTTATAAGAATTCTGGCCGTCCCTCACTAATGCATTAATCAACCCCTCAGCAAGGAATTTTCTTCAGAATCATTTCTTGGTATTTAAGTGTGTATATGTGCAGGTATAATGCATTCCAACTTTTCTATCACCCTAAGCATTTTGATTCCATCTTTTACATTATATCACAGAAGTTTGGACACCTTAACCTCATTGAGCATAAGCTACTATTGAGTTCATATTTCAATCCACCAGCCACACAGTGTTTGAGTCACTCCCAAATGTTTGCGCTCATATACAAAATCCAAAATCTCTTATAAGTCACTCATACAAATAAATTACTCCCAATGTTATAGTTTATTTTCCTTGCTCTAACATTTTTATAATCCAATTGCCCCCAAGCCTCTGTAAGTAAAAATTAGCAAAAAACTTGCAGTTTTTTGATTGTATAATATCTTTCCTGAATCACATTTTGCATGTAACTCCCTGTAACATATTGATAAATGCCTCTAGTCATAGGTGCAGAGGCAATAAGAGATAGTATGCATATATCTTTAAAGAATAAACATTCCCTTGTGTGGGACTTCCTAAGGACAGGTAGGTTGCTTCCATTGAACATGGTGGCTCAGGATGTCATAGGGAATCAGGATTCCTCATTTCATTTGAGTCCATTCCAAGTCAGGAAGCCATTCTTTTCAAAAAAGAGGTTCTAGTTTTCATATCAAGTATTTGATAAATCTCTGAATTCAGCTTATATTTAATTCTACAACATGTTCAATTACATTTTGGGTGTCATTTCCAGTCACAACTGCTGCAAGAGACTTGCCACAGCAGAACTTTGATTCTTTCACTGTGACTTGAGCTGAGAATTTTTCTTGAACTTGTAATTTTCATTCTGTAAGCTCACAAGTTCAGTCAAAAATAACTACCCCAACCCATGAATAGCTGTAGCCATCACTGTAATGATCATATATGTATAGCAGCTACTTCTATCTCTAGAGCCTTATCTTCATCAGATACTTCATCCCAAGCAACTAGTGATAATATAATTGTCCTGTATTACATCTTTTATGGGCCCCAGAAAATTATGTCCTTAAGTTAACCCATTCCTGTGCATAGAAACCTATTGTATGTGGGGTCATTTGGTTAGATTCAATTAAGAGACCTTTTTTTATTACATCACTTTTGGTTAGATCACTTCAGTTAAGGACCTTTGATTAGATTGCAGGACCTGGGGTGGATCCTAATCCTTTTATTGGAGTCTTATATAAATGTACACACAGAGAAAGATAGCTGCCATTTTACCCTGTCATGTGAGAAAGGATTCCAGGATCGTCTACAGTTGCAGAAAGACAGAGAAACTTGGAGATAAGCCAATTGTGTGTCTTGTTTTCTTAACTTCTTAAGAAAGATCTGGAATTAAGAAATAAAAGTTAAGTGACCAGCACTAGGGATTTAGACATTTTGTAAATGGGATTGAGATTTTTATACTGAAGACATTGTAGAAGTACTAAAAGCTTAATAGTCAGGGAATGACCTTATCAGGTAATATTTAGCAAAGTCATTTGGCATCAGTGTGGAAGATAAATAGGAAATAGGATGAAATCAATGGAAAAGGAAACATTTAAAAGACTGCTGCAATTATTCAGGTCAGAAAATTTGAGGCATTTAGTTATGGCAGTGTCAGTGGACTGGAGAGACATAGCAGCTTGAATAGCTCTTTAGGACATCAAATTTAATTTGTTTTCATATAATTTAGGTTACACTTCCAGGAAATGCTAGCTTTAGTATTGAAACTATTATTTTTATGCTGCATTTTTTACACTGGACATTTTTAAAACATGCTTAATATATTTAAGAATGGTGTTATTGAGTACAGAGTTCATTCCATTGCTTCCATTGTTTTCAGGTGATAGAAATGATTTTCAATAGCAAGTTTATTGCAGAACTTTTAAAACATATATTCTAATTATCAATCAGATTTGGAGAATGTTTTAGTTTGCTAAAAGCTGCTGGGACAATATAGCCGAAGTGGGTTAGCTTATATAATGGGAATTTATTAACTTATAAGCTTATATTTCTGAGGTTGTGAAAGTGTCCATATCAAGGCATTATCAGAGATGTTGTCTCCCTGAGCTGCAGCTGTGGGTGATTAGGCACAAGGCAGGGAACAGTGGTGGCATAAGTTCATCTCTCCCATCTCCTCTGGGCATGCTTCCTTTCAGTTTCTGGCTCAGCTTTTGGATTCCTCTCTGTCTCTGTGGCATTCTTTCCGTATTTGTGGCTTTTTATTCCTCTGTTTATAAATGACTACAGTAAAGGATCAAGACCCACACTTGGCCATGCCCTACTGTAGTGATCTAATCAAATGGAAGTTCCCATAAATGAATTTAAGCAAAAGGCCCCATCTATAATAGATTTACATGCAGAGAAATGGATTCATTTTAAGAACTTGATTTTCATGGGTGCACAAAAACTTCAAACTGCCACAGAGAGAAAAACCATAGAAATCCAGGTTAAGAATGCTATTATTTTACTTCTACATAGTCGCTAAGTTGAGTATGAAATAGTTAAATCAATTATATGCTAAAAAAATTAAAAGCTAGGCTTAATAGTTATTTTCATAGTTTCACAGTAATTTATGTCCTAATGGATATATTCAAATCCAAACCAAAGTTTTATTCCATTTAGTTTCCATTTTAAGCATAAGCATAATAGCCAAAAACACTGAAAACAAAGTCCTGATTATTCAGAGATCAACATTCTGGTGTCCTTATGTATCTTAAACAGCATCAGATATAGAAATAAGAGTGCACATACCACCTCAGAAGTTAGATGTATACTTTTGGGAAAATGTTTAATGATGAGTTCAGGTACAAGCCATTTTTGGGCCTATATACCACTAGGCTTTCAGAGAGCCAGGATTAGGCAGAAACCTAAATGGAATATGGGAATTACCACAATTGTAAATGTTGGTCCCAGTAGAAATGGCCAAATGGGCAAGTGAATATTGTCTTAAAAAGCAGTAAGCTTGGAATCTATTCAGGTCATTGTTGGTAAACTATTAATTACAAGATAAATGCAAAACATCCTAGGCACCAGCTCAATGATAAAAAAGTGAGAGTACAAGCCAAGGCAGAAGTCTAATGCTATAAATGGATTCAGCATTGGGACAGGCAGATTATAAAGTGCTACAACTTGTCATAACATGAGCTTTTGTTTATCCATCTGATTTATCAAATCATGACTTACATGGTTCTCTGCAAATACTAAACAGAAGACTGGCTTCTGCTTCCCTGATCTTATGTGAGTCACTTTAGTCCTCTGTCGTTCTGGATATCAGATCAAGGGAGACATGAGTCTGTTGATATCTGCGTGGTCCCTGGAAGGATAGCCTTGAGAAACAGGAACAGAATTGTATAAACAGATGGTACTCAGCAACACTCTGATATTGAGCTCCTTTAATTTTGAAAACATTTTAAAATTGGAAGGTATATATTTTTTGAGGGTTTAGAAAAGAGGACATTCAATTTAAATACAAAGATGATGCCTGGACCCAGGGGAGGAAAGGTAGAGGGACAGGTAGCCCAACGACAGAAATAAAAGTCCATTAGGGGACCTATACCTATTTTGAAAGTATATTTTTAAAAGATTCAAACTTAAAGTATATGCATTAATTTAACTGAAAATGTGTGGCTTCAGCATGTTGTTGAATTGAGTTGAACATCCAAAACCTCTGACCAAATAATTTATCTTTGTATAACAGTCTTTTGAAAAATGCCAAAGGTGCTGGAATTCATAATACCTGGGACAATTCTCTTAAAATACCTGTCACCCAATTATCTTTCCAAAGCCCCAAGCTATCCCCAAATCTCTCATGTTCAAATCTTCCCTAAATGTTTCCTTAAATTCAGCCCAATTCTTTGCTCTTTGAGGTGTACCTCCTTACTATTTTTGTAACATAGTCTTTCTTTCTCTCAGAAGTAATACTCTGAACTTTCCAATGTAAAAAAGACAAAGAACTTTGAGTTTCTTTCAGTTCTTCCCCTCGACCCTTACTCTGTCATAGACAAAAAGGCATAGTGACCACACAGATTCATTTATTTTATTGCTATCTTTACAAATGGAGAAGAGCATCTTTCAAAAACAAAATACTTGCAATTTATTTCTTATCTCACAATTTACCTACACTTTCACACTGACATCCATACCACTCCCATACACACACATACACACACACACACACAGAGGGAGACATCTAAAATTTAAGTAGAAACTACATCTTCAAAGTATTATCTGTATTTGATTGTTTTAACTTGGTTGTCTTATCCTACCTATGGTTAACACATACTACATTTGAAAGCAATTCTATATCTATCTGAGCTTTATAACTCCTATTCATTTCTGAAAATAATTCAGCTTTCCTTCTTGACCTATATGACATCAAATGTGTTTGCAAAGCATTTAACATATACGTGTGTTTGTTTACATAAGCATGCATGCATGTGATTTTCAACCAAGTTTTTAAAAACTCAAAAACAAATGAAAGTTATAAGAAAAAATTCAATAGATGCTCATTTCTTGACATTTTAAAGAGAATTCACTAGAGATTTTATACCATTTCCAAAAGATAATATTCTGACACTTCCCAGCTGTTAGGATTGTATTTCAGATAAACAACATTGATACCATTTTAACTCATCATCATATTACAGCTGTGGAATAAAAAATAAGTTGATATTTTAAATTAAGTTTCTTTTTCAAGGGAGGAGGTCATAAACACTGAGAGAATTACTAATGCTGGTTTTAAATGATTTTTTGAATTTTATCCTTATTTCAGATATAGAATATGGAAACAAATATAGAAGCAAATTAAAGTCTCAAATCTTACTCTCTATGTACTATGATCACACTGAATCTTAGTATAAAACTACAGAGTAAATGTGAACATATAATCTGAAATTTTAAGGTTACCCTCAGGTAATGACATAAATGAAGAGTGTGTGGCTAGCTGTATTAAATGTAAAATAGTAGAAAAGACAGCACAAAATATATAGATTGTTAGGATGCACCCCAAGTGGTAAGTATAAGTCTAGTTCTTGAAACTGTTGCTTTGCCTATGTTCAAATATACTTTGCATATATTTATGTGTAATAATCAATGCATTTCTTTTTATTGAGGTTCTTTTTTTATTAAGGGCCAATTATATACAGCAAATACAAAGATCTTAAGTATATAGTTCATTGAGTTTGACCATTCCATATATCTATGTAATCAACAACTCAGCCAAAATATAGAAAATATTGTCATTGCTATAGACTCTTCCATGTCTCTTTCAACTCTAGTTCTCTCTCCCTTCCACAGAGCTAGTCACTATTCTAATTTCTATTCCTATAGATTGGTTTTGCCAGTTCTAGAACATCATATAAATGGTATGATACAATATACATTCCTTTATTCCTTCCTTCAATTTATTTTTGGTTTAATTTACTCTTCTTGTTGTTGTTGTTGTTAGACATCTATCCCCCAAAACCATGGCTAAAATTGTTTTTACCATGGTATATTAACTGTGAGTAAACGGCAAAAAATAAAAATTTGCTGTTAGCTCTTCAGTCCATAAATCTCTACATAAATAATAAATGCTTATCATAATCAGTGACTAATCATGCCACTTCTTTCAAAGCCTGTCTGTGATGGATCACTGTGCATCTATTATTCAGTTCATGCACAGACAGCAAAGCATGCATTTGTGCTGTCTCCTTATCTCCCAGTGATAAATACAAGTGACATTTTACCAAAAAAAAGAAGAGAATTTAAATAGGGAATGTGCCAAAAAGATTAAAGTGCAGCAAGGAAATGAAAAGTGATAATACTGGAAGCAAAATTTAAACTGAACATAAAAGGAGTCATGGAAGTTATAGTTGGCCCTGGGAATATTGACACTTGTCACAGTTGAGAGAATCTAGATATGCAACTAGAGGATTTTAGTGAGTGAATTTATCAATATAAACAAGGAAGATGGATGAGATGAGAAGGATGATGATATCCCAGAAAAAGTGACACCACAAAATTCTAAAGACATTTAATGACATTGAAAATGCAAAAAATAAAATGTTGGAAGCTGATCCAAACTTAGAAAGGACCATGATAAGTCATCAGGGCATAACAAAACCTATTTTCTCAGTAATGTAGGTTATATGATGAGAAGAAGGTAAGCATAGTCCATTTTTGCACTTTGACAAATAAAAAAGACACTTTCTCAAAGTTTCTAGGTCCTTAATTTACAGAATTGAATAAATATTAATTTTACTATTTTTTCTTTCCTTATATATTTGTAACCAACAATAAGACTGCTTTAGTGTTGTGAATGTGAGTTCTCACTTTTGTAAAATGAGACTAACAAATTTTCATTGATCATTTTTGAAGACCAAATGAGATAACCTTCAAGAAGATACTTTGAATTAGTAACTATTAATATATTTCCTTGCACATTTTAGCAGATATTAAGTATATTGTTTCATTCCATGATCAGGAAGACTTTCATTAATTTAAAGGAAATCATAAAGTATATTAAATACACAAGTGTTATGGAGCAAAATTAAACTGGGAAGGGTCTAGCAAGTGTCAGGGTGAGTGAGTAATAGTAGTTAGTGAAGATCTCAGTGAGAAGGGGATATTTGAACAAAGATCTAAAATGCAATTATGAAGCAAGCTTGTGTTTTTAAAATGAAAGTCACTCTAGGCCAAGGGAACAAAATTTTAAAAGCTTTGATGAAAGAATAAAGCCACATTGTTCTAGGAAGTTTTATAAGGCCATGACACCTGGTGTTAAATGAGTGATTTGGAAGAATAGGAAAGAAACAGAAGGCTATTAGAGGCATATCACACCTAGTCTTGTAGCCCATTTAAGGACTTTGGATTTCTACTTGAGGAAAGATGGACATCTGTCAGAAAGTTTTGAACAAAGCAGTAATAAGGGCTGTCCGTCTTAAGAATAGTTAGAAGGGAACTAGTGTAGGAACAGGGAACCAGTGAAAGGTTATCACAATCATGAAGGAGGACAGATGACAATTGTTTGAACTAGGCTGGCAACGATAGAGGTGATAAGATGTGACTGGATTTTGTA
>PVKH010006744.1:0-20794 GCA_004027955.1 Chaetophractus vellerosus | reverse complement strand
TGGTATGTCCAGTATGTGTTGGACTTGGGTCTAAAACTAGGGCTCTTGACCTTTCCACTGTGTACAGCTGTTGGGTAGCATGATGGATGCTTGCTAATAAATATGATGATACCTGATGTTTGCTAAGGGTTGCCAAAGCAAAATACTAGAAGTGGGTTGGCTTTTAAAATGGGAATTTATTAGGGTAAATTACAGTTCTGAGGCAGTGAAAATATCCAAATCAGGGCATCATCAAGAGATGCTGTTTCACCAAAGGTTAGCTGTTGGTGATCCTGGACTACTGCCATGTGGCAAGGCCAAATGGCAGCTGGTTTCTGCCTTCTCTTCCAGGCTCACTTTCTCCCTGAGCTCGGCTGTGGGCAATCAGGTATATGGCTTGTCTCTCAGCCTTCAGGACCCTCTCTCTCTCAGCCTCTGAGCTGCAGGAGATTCTGGAGTCCTTATTCACATGGCAGAGTAAAATGGCAGCTCTTTTTCCCTGTGTGTCTCTGCATGTTTCTCCTGTTTATATAGGACTCCAGCAAGAGGACAGAGACCCACCCTGGGTCCTGCCTCACTGAAGTAAGCCAATCAAATGCCCCCAACTGAATGCAATCCAATCAAGGGGTTTCACATCCACAGAAATGGATTAACTCCAAAACATGATATTTTCTGGTTTTCACAGAAAGCTTTAAGCTGTCACACCTGACAATGTTATAGGCCTACTTTTAGGGAAAAAGATATCCAAAACATCCTGACATTTTAAGCAGATATCTGTGACATGTCCTCCTTCGTGTATGTTATGGTTTTAATATGAATGCAGCACTTATTTGGAAGGATGAATCTCTTCCTAGATGACATAATTAATTTCATAATTGCTCACATATAGTATAATGCATAAACGATGTTGTTTAATTCAGTTGTGCTTCAGAAATAAAACATACATAATTGTAAATTCATTCTTGTAATAGTCTTGAAATGCATAGGCAGGTCATTAAATAAGTCAATGCATTTTGGATAACTTTTTAATTTCAACTAATTAATATTAATCTAAACATAACATAGCCACAATAGAGAAATTTAGAATATAAGGAAAAGAAAATAATGACCATAATCTCTTCTCTCTCATACAACCAAACTTTTTTTTTCCTTTTTCCCTGTTACATATCCCCCCCCACCCCTTCTGCTTGCTCTTCTGTGTATTCATTTTCTTGCCTTCTTCTATGTCTGCTTTGTCTCCCCCCGTTGCGGCGAAGTGCCGAGCCAGGTCACCGTGCAGGCGGCTTGCCCTGCCCGTGGGCGGCTCTGCCCCGTTCGCGGCGGGCGGCTCTGCTCCATTCGCAGGCGACTTGCCCTGCCCGTGGCGGCTTTTTGCCCTGCCCACAGTGGCACTGCCCCGCCCACGGCAGCTTGCCCTCTCAAGGCGGGTCTGCCCGCTCGGAGAGGTCCCCACGAACCGAACCCAGGGCCTCCCATGTGGTGAACCGGCGCCCTATCCCATGGGCTACAGCCGGCCCCCACAACCATACTTTTAATCTTAGTGTATGTTTCATAAGTACTCTCACATCAGTGCAATCATAGTGTAGTGATTTGTTTTAAAAGAATGGAAAATATAAAATCAAGGATAAGAAAAGGCCTTAGACATGGTTTTGTTATATTACCTAAAGGATTAGAACCTTTTAAAACATCCTTTCTGTATTGGAACTGAAATTATTACATTTTCATTTGAAAAATAGTAAAAAGGCAAAAGAGAAAAAAGTAAAAATCTCTCAAGTCTCACCTAAAAAATAAAAGTTTTCTCCATCCCATTCCATCTCCTAGCCTTAACCATTCTTAAAGTTTGGTATATATCTTGCAAAATTTTCCATATCTAGATAAATACATGTTGGTATCCATGAATGCACACATAAGTTGAAATCTGAATTATACTGTACATAGTGGTATGTAACTTTATTTTTATACTCAACACTTTATCACCTATATCTGGTACTATAATGGTAAATCACAGTTTTTTACTTGTTCATCTTTATTAATGCCTACCTACATAGGTAAAGCCTAAGGGGTAAGATATTTTCAGGTCAGGAAATAAAATTTCTTACACTGACATATTTAGAAGTCTTTTTGAAATGATGTTATTTTATTGATCCACCATCAATGAGGCACCCTTGCTAGGCAAAAGTAAGTTTGTCCACCTCCTAACTTCCCTAGGACTTCATGTGGGCCTTACTGGTAGAACTTACTACAGCCTATTTGGCATTACATTTAGATGCGTAAATCTTAATTAGACTACAAGTATTTCCTTTGTTTTCATTCTCCATTTCTTTTAAATGATGATTATGCAAAATCTCAAATATACACAAAAAAGAGAACAGTATAATAAACTCATCCCCAAACTTCAACAATAATTCAATAAATGTTCGAGATCCTAAAAGTAACATGATTTGTTCCCAGAGAATTCTACGGCAATTCTTATGAGGCTCCTTTTCAAACTCTAAACAAGGCTCTATGCAAAAGCAAACAGGAGAAGAGCCACTCAAAACAAATGAGCTTCAGGAAGTGAAAACCGGAACCACATGCACACACTGAACTGCAACTTTCAATGCAGAACAGACCTGATGCTTAGAAATCTGGTTTGCAAAATAAAGCAGTGGAAGGAAGAGCTCAGAGCAGAGAAGAATGGACACGATCACTATCTCCTACACATACTGTGCATCCAGGACCACGCACCATGCTGGAAAGTACACAGAGGTGGTCTGAGACACAATCCTTGCCAT
The DNA here is from genome assembly GCA_004027955.1 of Chaetophractus vellerosus. Classification (NCBI taxonomy): domain Eukaryota; kingdom Metazoa; phylum Chordata; class Mammalia; order Cingulata; family Chlamyphoridae; genus Chaetophractus; species Chaetophractus vellerosus. The sequence goes on along the minus strand of PVKH010006744.1, from coordinate 18,041 downwards.
CAGGGAACATGCACATTTGTAGGGAACAAAAAGCTGCCAGGAAAAAATTTGTAAGTAAGCCAGAGAGAAATCATTTTGATGGTGTTCAGTCATTTATTTTATACCCTTTTTCTTTTTAATCCAAGAAATAACTTTCCTTGCTTTCAAATTACTGAGACATTGATGACAATAAACATGCCGTTTGGTGGAAACTTCCAACTTTCCTGTCTCTAAACATAAATAAAACTATATCATGCTAAAAAAAAAGAGCTCATGTAATACATATGCTATCAATGATCTTATTATTTCTGTTGCAGCCATGAGTAATCTTAAGAAACTAATTGTGAAAGAGCATATAACGCCTTTCTAGTTGGCATCCAGAGTAAACTTTCAGAGAAACTATTACTCAACCTATCCTTTCAGCATTACAATTCACTCTGACCTGCCATTCCCTGCCTCGATGACAAGATAAACCAACTGCTGAGAGAAAGGAAGGGAAGTAATATAAAATGAATTATGAGGGAGAATATAGCTCCATGGTTTGAGTGTCTGCTTCCCATGTATGAGGTCCCAGGTTCAATCCCTGGTATCTCCTAAAAAAAAAAAAAAAAAAAGTCAGACCTGTAATAGCTGTGAGAAGGTAATGAATGCTCCATCCAGGGCTGAGGCACATGGAACACACACGGCGATAAATTTACTCAGGTCTGCATCGTTTTAGTAGCAAATTGACCCCGTAAAAGAGCTGACTGAAATTTGTTTCCTCAAAAATACCAACATTACCAAGATAAAAACAGTGAGATGAGTCATTCCTTCCTTCCCACCATCGCAGAAAACCCAGACTAGCCCTGGAAAGGTCCCGGCCTTGAGGTGGAGTTGTGAGGTACCCTGACCACAGAAAGGGAGCATAACGTGACTCCACAGCAAACCCCTAAATTAGAACGGTCGTCACACAACCACTTGCCATTCAACAGCTACCACCCTCCGCCATTTCCAAAAGGCACAGAATGCACAGAAAGCAGGGGCCTCCGCAGCAGAAAAGTCCCCCACGACCCAGGGAAGGAGCCATGGGGGATGCAGGAGACAAGCCTAGTTGGCTGGGTTGAATGGCGCCCAAGGCCCTGTTGCGCCCTGAGGGAGAGCGCGGGTATTGGGCATGTGGGGCCCAGAGCCTCCCCCGGAGCTAACCAATAAACTTTTTACCAATTCTGCCGAAATTAAACCTCAGCTTTCCATTCTCTACCCTCACTCTATTTTCTGGTGACCTTTATACTAGTTATTAACTCCATGAATGTACTTATATTTAGTTCATAATAGCAAAATCATACAATATTTGTCCCTTTGTGTCTGACTTGCTTCACTCAACACAATGTCCTCTACTTTCATCCAAGTTACCATATGCTTCATCACTTCATTTCTTCTTACAGCTAAATAATATTCCATCATGTATGTACACTGCAATTTGTTTAGCCATTCTTTGGCTGATTGAAACCTGGGTTGTCTCTATCTTATAGCAATTGTGAACATAGCCACTGTGAACATCAGTGTGCAGATGTCTATTTGTATCTCTAAATGATATCTCATTGTAGCTTTCATTTGCATTTCCCTAATTGCTAGTGTTGTTGAACACTTTTTCATGTGTTTTTTGCCATTTCTGCTTTTTCTTTGGAAAAATATCTATTCAAGTCTTTTGCCCATTTTTTAATTGGGTAGTTTTTCTTTTTGTTATTGAGTCATAGGGTCTCTTTCTATATCATGGATATTAAACCCTTATCATATATGTGATTTCCAAATATTTTGTCCATTGAGTTGGTTGCCTTTTCACCCTCTTCACAAAGTCCTTTGAGGTGCAAAAATGTTTACTTTTCAGGCAGTCCAATTTATCCATTTTTTCTTTCTTTGTTCATGCTTTGGATGTAAGGTTTAAGAGACTCCCACCAACCACAAGATCTTTTTCCCTACATTTTCTTCTAGGAGTTTTATTGGTTCTCACTTTTATATTTAGGTCTTTGATCCATTTTGAGTTGAATTTTGTATAGGGAGTAAAATGGGGGGTCCTCTTTCATTATTTTGGTTATGGATAGCCAGTTCTCCAAGCACCATTTGTTAAAGAGGCTGTTTTGTCCCAGTAAAGTGGACTTTTGTGTGTGTGTTCCTCTATGTCTGCTTTGTCTCCCCCCACTGCAGTGACGCGCCGAGTCAGCTCACTGCGCAAGCGCTTGCCCCACTTGTGGGTGGCTCTGCTTACATTCCTGGTTGGCTTTTGCTCCATTCACAGTCAGCTTTTGCTCTGTTCACAGGCGGCTCGCCCTGCCTGTGGTGGCTTTGACCTGCCTGTGGCGGCTTTTTGCCCTGCCCACAGCGGCTCTGCCCCGCCCACGGCAGCTTGCCTTCTCAGGCAGTCTGCCTGCTCGGAGAGGTCCCCGGGAACCGAACCTGGGGCCTCCCATGTGGTGCACCGGTGCCCTATCCACTGGGCTACAGCCGGCCCCTAAAGTGGACTTGATAGGCTTGTCAAAAACCAGTTGACCATAGAGGTGGGGGTCTATTTCTGAACTCTCAATTCTATTCCATTGATCAATATGTTTATCTCTATGCCAAAACCATGCTGTTTTGAACACTGTAGCTTTGTGATATGTTTCAAGATCAGGGAGTATGAGTTCTCCTACTTTGTTTGCTCTTCTTTTTTAATGTTTTTGGCTATTCAGGTCCCCTTTCCCTTCCAAATAAATTTGGTACTTGACTTTTCTATTTCTGTAAAGTAGGCTGTTGGGATTTTGATTGGGATTGCATTAAATCTATAAATCAGTTTGGGTAGGATTGACATCTTCATGATATTTAGTCTTCCAACCCATAAACACAGAATGTCTTTTCATTTGTTTAAGTCTTCTTTGATTTTTTTTTTTTAGCAGTGTTTTGTAGTTTTCTGAGGACAGGTCCTTTGCATCTTTAGTTAAATTAATTTATATATTTTGAGGGGATTTTTTTGTTATTGAAAATGTATTTTTTTTCTTGATTTCTTCCTTATATTGTTCATTGCAAATGTATAGTAATACTTTTGATTTTTGCATATTGACCTTGTATCCTGCCTCTTTGCTGAATTTATTTGTTAGCTCTAGTAGCTTCATTGTAGATATTTCAGGGTTTTCTAAATATATGATCATGTCATCTGTGAACAGTGAGAGTTTTACTTCCTCTTTTCCAATTTGCATGCCTTTTCTTTTTCTTGTCTAATTACTCTAGCTAGAACATCTAGCACAATGTTGAATAACAGTAGTGACAGTAGGCATCCTTCTTGTGCTCATGATCTTACAGGGAAAGCTTTCAACCATTCTATATTGAGACTGTAGGTTTTTCATATATGTCCTTTATCATACTGAGGAACTTTCCTTCTATTCCTATTTTTCAAAGTGTTTTTATTAAGAAAGGATGCTGGATTTTGTAAAATGCTTTTTCTGCATCAATCAGGAGGATCATGTGGGGATTCTTCATCATTTTGTTAATGTGCTATAGTACGTTAATTAATCTTCTTGTGTTGAACCACCCTGGTACGCCAGGAATAAATCCCACTTGATTGTGGTGTATAATTCTGTTAAAATGCTGTTGTATTTTATTTGCAAATATTTTGTTGAGAATTTTTGCATTTATGTTCATTAGAGAGATCGGTTTGTAATTTTCTTTTCTTGTAGTATCTTTATCTGGTTTGGTATTAGGGTAACATTGGCTTCATAAAATTTGTTGGGTAATTTACCCTCCTTTTCAATTTTTTGGAAGAGTTTAAACAAGATTGGTCTAAATTCTTCTCAAAATGCTTGGTAGAATTCACCTGTGAAGCCATCTAGACCTGGAATTTTCTTTGTTGGTGAATTTTTGATGACTGATTCAATCTTTTTAAATGTGATTGGATTTTTGATTTCCTGTATTTTTTGTAGAGTCAATATAGTTTTTTGTGTGAATTTCAAGGAATTTGTCCATTTCATCTAGTTATCTAATTTGTTGACATATTTTCTCACAATATCATCTTATAATCCTTTTTATTTATGTGGGGACAGTCTTAATGTTCCCCCTTTCATTTCTGATTCTATTTATTTGCATCATCTTTTTTCTTTGTTACTCTAGTTAAGAGTTTGTACATTTTATTGATCTTAAAGAACCAGCTTTTGGTTTTGTTGATTTTCTCTAGTCTTTTTTTATTTTTGTTAGTTTGTTCTCAAATTCATTTATTTCTGTCCTAGTCTTTCTTATTTCTTTCTGCTTGCTTTGGAATTGGTTTCCTGTTCTTTTTCTAATTTCTCCAGATGTTCAGTTAGGTCTTTGTATCCCATGAGTTTTGACAAGTTGTGTTCTCATTTTCATTCACCTGTAGGTATTTACTACTTTTTCTAACAATTTCTTCTTTGACCCACAGATTGTTTAGGAGAGTGTTGTTTAGTCTCCATACATTTGTGAATTTTCCTCTTTCTCACCTATTATTGATTTCCAGCTTCATTCCATTATGACCCAAGAAGGCACTTTGTATAATTTCAGTCTTTTCATATTTATTGAGACCTGCTTTTTGACTCAACATGTTCTATCCTGGAGAAAGATCCATGAGCACTTGAGAAGAATGTATAACCTGCTGATTTGGGGTCCAAAGTTCTCTATATGTCTATTAGATCTAACTCATTTGTCATATTGTTCAAGTTTTATTTTCTTTGTTGATTTTCTATTATCTATTGATGTGAGTGGTAGGTTGAAGTATCCAACTATTATTATAGAGATGTCTATTTCTCCTTCAGTTTTGCAAGAATTTGCTTCATGTATTTTGGGGCACCCTGTTAGGTGTATAGATATTTATGACTGTTAATCCTTTCTGGTGGATTGTCCCTTTTATTAACATGTAATGGCCTTCTGTATCTCTTATAGCTTTCTGCTCCCTTTCTGTTTTCTTCTCCTTCTGGAATTCCCACGATACATATGTTGTTGTGCCTTGAATTATCTTTCAACTCTTTGAGCCTCTGCTCATTTTTCCCCCATTCTTTTCTCTCTCTGCTCCTCTCTCTTTGATTTTAGCTATGTCTTCTACATCACTGTTTCTTTCTTCTATGATTTTGAATCTCCTATTGTATGCCTCTAATGTGTTTTTAATCTCACCTATTGTATCTTTTATTCCTATAATCTCTGTTATTTTTCTATTCAAATTTTCAAATTCTTCTTTGTGCTCACCCTATTTTTTTAAATGTCCTTTATCTCTTTAGCCATACTGTTTTTCAACTCCTTGATTTTATTTAGGAGATTTGTATGAACAGCCTTGATTAATTGTCTCAAATCTTGTGTCTCATTTGGGGCATTGATTTCTTCCTTTACCTGAGCTATATCTTCCCTTTTCTTAGTATGGTTTGTAATTTTTTTGCTGATATCTAGGCATCTCATTATGATGGTGCATTTACTCTGATGCTCATTTTCTCTCTCTTGTGTAGGGATTTAGTGGTGTGAGGCTGTGTGTTACTGCAGTTCTTTGATTCTTGGCTCAACTTGTTCTAGGTCTTTAAGATTGTCCCTGTTTAGTTGCTCAAATCAGGGTCATGGACCCAGTTATGAGTTGCAGACCAGTTTCCAAGGACCTTGGGGAGGAAGGATGTAAAAGCCTGAAAAAGCCTCTTTTATTTATTTATTTTTATAAGTACTTGCATGTACTTTCTTGGTCAGCTAACAGATGGTGCTATTTGGCAGACCTCTCCACTCAAACCCTAGTTGGAATGTATTCACTGTAACTCTGACAAGGTGGGTGAAGCAGAAACAATGTGATGGAGAATTCTCCCTTGGAGCCAAGACTTGCAAATAAAACTTTCTCAGAAGCTTCTCTCCTCTCTTGGCCAGCTGCCCCATCCCTTTTCCCAGGGAGGAAATAGATTCTGAATCATCAGCAGCCAGTTCAGGTCAGTAGGGAGGGTGCTTGAGAAGGTAGGATCTCTTTAGTCCCCCACCGGCTCCCAGGGCAAACAATGGCAATGCCCCACCTAGCCTGGAAGGCTATGACTCATGGGACACAGACCAGGTTTTTTGGCCAAAGCTGAATTGACTGTAGGCTGTGTCCCTTTCCTAGGGAGGTAGACCCCTGCAACCCTTCCATCTGTAGCTGCTGGCCAGAGGCCAGAGGACTCAATGCTGTCTGCTCTGAGGATAGGGGTATGGACACCAGCAGCTGCAGCTGCAGCTTTTACTCATAGACCTTCCCCAAAGAGCCATCTTTTCTTTGCCCCTCTCTCTTCTGGGTGGTGTCCAGCTTTCCCTGGTGTCCTAAGCCCTAGAACAGTGTTCCAGACAGTTTCTTCCTGTTCTTTAGCTATTTCTCTGGAGAGAAGTGAGTCCTGTGTCTCCCTGATCCTCCATCTTCCTGGAAGTCCCCTCATTCTCTTCTTGTTCACTTCTTTTGACTTGTTCCCTAAATCCTTGATTTACAAATGTGGTCCAAGGACCAGAAGCATAGGCACGCCCTGGGAGCTTGTTAGAAATGCAGAATCTAAGGTCCTGCCCTGCAGCCCAGCAATACTTAAGTAGAATCTGCATTTTTAAAAGATCCCAGGTAACTAGTATGCCCATTAAAGTTTGAGAAGCACTGTCCTAAACTTTCTTCTACCTCTATGTAGATCCTATGACACTGAATATAACCAACCATTATATTATTTTGCCACACCTCTGATAACATGGTCTCTTTTAATTAGAGAACCAGGTTTCAATTACCTTTTTTGAATTATACTTGTGCTTATGAATATATTTGATTTTCTTTTACATATACATTTGGGGTTTAAAGAATTTCCTTTTTAGATGTTATCCTTTAATACTTGGAGATAAACCCTTTAATTCTAAAAATTAGTTAGAATTCTCAGTTAGAAAAGAAAATCATTTCACATTTCCATAATAATTGACAGATTCTTCTATATCTCTACGTGGTACTGAACAAGAGAAAGTAAAGGGATTAAATATTAAAAACAAACATTTTCAAAGAATACTCTAACCTAAGACATTGTAAAAACATGTACACACAATTTCAGTATCTTCTATACCCATTTTCTTCAAAGAAAATATGAATTTAACCTTAAAACTTTTTGTTTTCTGAATATCTGAAAATATTTTTAATTGGAGAAATATGAGAAGGCTCAAGTGTTTTCCATTCTACTACATTGGCCTCCTTACATTTTAGCATAATAAATTCTGGCTTTTAAAATTATTTAAAACAGACAAAATAATTTTCTTAGTTCACCATTTGTTCTACATACAGTTTCATTTTAGCAATAATGAGCCATTTTCACTTAGCAATGATGAATGGAATCCCTAGAAATCAGTTTGTTTCTGGGTTGGAATATATAGGTAGTAAATGTCCAACAAATGCTCAATAAACCTTCCCAAATATACCACTGTAAGTAAAAAGACACATCTGATCCAATAAACTAAAAGGTACTTAGGAAAACTACAATCTATTAGGTTGCTAATGTATTGTGCTGGTGGAGCAGAAGAGAATTTGGCTTTGGTGATGGGTAAAAGAACTGATCCAGACATTGGGTGTGGTCTGCTTTATGGCAGGGGAATGAACAAAGGAGACCACTCTCACCTCCTCATTTTCCTCAATCTTTTCTTCCCATATCAAAGGACTTCTGTTCTCACCAGGTAAGGAAGGCCAAGATATATCTTCTCTAGAGTGTTCCATAAAATTAGCCACAGCTACGCATTAGGGACTTCCCCTAAAGACAGAGATATCTGGTAGTCTTAGTTTTAAACTAGTTATAATCATGCTGTTAACAAAGAAGGAAAAATCATGAATATGATCTTAGTAATTAAGGACCAACTGAAGATTTTATTAGGATACAGAGTTTTTATATGGTATGATGATTTAATATCAGGCATTCCATGACTTAAGTTGCCTGAGAAATATTAGGAGGAAGCTGGGATAAGTGAGACCTAACTAAAAATCTAACTTAACCTCATCAAGTTCCAGACGATGTGGCCAGAAGTCCAAATTAGAGCCATCCAAAAGGACATGTAGTGGCCAATTGATGTTTGGCCCATTTTAACATCTATAAACATGGGATCCAAACCAGTGGTAGGTCATAGCAGCAAGAGTTGCCAGCAGGAACAATCCTTGAGGGCAGGCAAAGATCTAATCTTCTGAAATCTTTTGCTTCTATTGGTAAATAATTCTAATTGCACATTCCACAAATTGAGACCATACATGTCTTTAATTTTACATTTGCTATATTTGGGGATTAAAACACAGATATCTGGGGTTCCAATAATAGTTTCTACATTAGAATTAAAATTTTCAAGAAATACATTCTAGATATTTTTCTTGGTGGTATAATTTTTCTTCCTGGTATAAATATTAGCAAAAGTGTGTAGAAGATGGTAGCTTAGACGAATCTTGGAATACCTTGTGATTTTACCTTGGAAAATACCCCACAGCAGGTGGTGACCAAGCATCACCATGTTTTTTCTTTCCAGGACTGACACCAAAGATCATTATTGTTATATACAATGTTGGTAGCTTCTACTTCATCAAAAGGTCAGAGTTCATATTTTGTGAGAAGAACCATCTAACTCCAGAAGCACTGTTTCTTCTTCAAGTTTTTCTGTCACATAACATGTGTTTGCTTCCCAAGATTTTAACTGTCTACCTCCTCAACCTAATTTTTATGATTTTTTTTTGTTTCTGTTTTTTGTTAATATTTTATCTAGAAGTTCTTGATCCTCCTAAATAAACTGGAGCAAAAACAGACTCTTCAAAATTTTTTCTCAAAGTTATGGTAATGCTTTTGATGTGCTCCTATCATGTTATAATTTTTATAATTTTTTAACTTTCACATATCTTTAAGCTTCCAATCTCTCCCAAAAGATTATGTTCTCTTCAGAATATATTACTTATTTTTAACTGCCACCCTACAACCACCACCATCACCACTATGCCTAATGCATTGATGACATCAAATAGGAGCCAGCAAGTGTTTGTTGAATTACAAACTGGAACAAGAACCATTTCTTTGGTTGCCATAATTCTTTTAGTTCCAGATGGATTATTATCCTGTGTATGATTAGGTTACCACTGCCAGTTCCTGAAGGATGAGGGTTCCTCTTATTTCTGAGTAGCCATATCTTAGCTCCAGTAGCTACTGATCTGCTAAGTACTAGAAACAAGCACTGATTTGCACCACCCAATGAACCAAACTCCTTCAATAACCACAATGACACCCCCATATTACCAGTAATGTACAAAATATTCTATTCATCCTTCCTGCCTTTTTTACACCTCTTATTTCTTCTTGATTTTTGGACATTGGATCTCAAGGAACAGTGTTTTTAAGCACTATTTGGCTACTTCACAATCCCTTGATCTTTACTGTTAGAAGTTTTCCATTTCTGAATTAAGAATAAATTAGATCCCAACGAATAAATAAAGTATATTTTTACCTTAAGTTTATATTTTCACCTTTTTCATATTCAGAGTGAAACAGAAAAATGCAACTATAAAATCCCATGTTATATTTTGGCAAAATTGTCTTGGCTTTTAAATATCTTTAAAAGTCTTTTTAGAGTTGTATAATATCAACAGAAAACAAAGATCAACAGATTCTTAATAGGAGAGAGAAACACAACACAGTAAATTGTTACAGTGGATAAAATCAAAGAAGCATCTTTATTGGGTTATTGTTCCTTTTCTTGGATTTTTTGTGCTCCAATTTGTTTTCCCTACTTAAATGAAGTCAGTCAATTTTGCGGTCTCCTCACAGAGGTTCCTTGACGCCCTTGAAATGGTATGTTAAATTTTACATTTATGTACATGTCTTAGTTTGACAGGGTGTTGTGTAAAATACCAACTGGAATGTATTGTTTCACAGTTTAGGTGGCTAGAAGGCTTGTTTCCACCTGGGGTGGGTCATTCTGATTGGTTGACGATCCTTGGGGTTCCTTGGCTTTTATCCCTGCCACATGCCTTCTGGGAAGTCCTTTCCTTCCTCTCCCAGGTTCCATTTACTTCTGGCTTCTATCTCTTCCCTATGGCTTTCTCTCTGACTCTAGCTTCAAGTTTCTTTCTCTTTATAAGATTCACTTTTAATCCATTGGGCTACACCTTAACCAAAAGTAACATCTTCAGGAAATCCTATTTACAGTGGATTCATGCCCACAAGAATAGGGATTAAGATTGTGAACATGTCTAAACTGGGCACATAATCCAATCTACCCATCTGTATTTTTCTAGGGCAAGGGTAAACATGTTTCAACAGATTTTCAAAGGATTCAATAAATGCTAAATATTACCAACATACCATCTATTGAAAGATACTCACTTATCAATAAATCTTTACAAAAAGATTTATAAAGCACCTAGCATGGTATCTAGTATATAGTGAGTTTAGCCAAATTATATGCAGTATTAAATCAGTTACCAAGGAAATTTATGACAGAAATAGAGGACATTTATTTATTCTTAAGAAATTTACAGTTTAAAAAAGCTACAATATATAACACATAATGATGTCACATAAATATGAGAGCATATATTTATAAGATTGGATACAAAATTAAATTAGTTTCTTTATTGTAAAACTACTTAGAACCTTTGATATGTTTATGTATACTGTGAAAGATGGATATAGTAAGCAGAATAACCCATATTTAGTTGGCCACAGATTTCTTTCCCCACTCTCCCAAAGAACGCTCACTAACATCTCTCAATAAATCAGTGTTCCATAAAACAACTTTCAGAAATTGATGAATTAATGTGATGGCAGTGTCTAAAATGAGACAAGGCTAATCAAGAAAAGATTCATAGACAGGAGACCTGGATTGACTTTTGAACAAGAATATGTTTGGAGAAGGTGGGAAAAGGCATGACAAGACACACACACACACACACACACAGGTATAATGTTCTTTAATTCTCATTTACAAGAAGAGATGAAAGAATTAAAATATTTAACTGACTGTAGCGGTATTAGTAGATCAAAGATGAAAAGAAAAGGAGCATTGATTAGAATAGTTGAAGAACAGTTCCAACTTTTGAAACATGTCTCATAAAAATTGTGCTTGTGGATACACTAATATGGATGTGATCATGGGTACACATTCAAACGATAAAAAGGCAAAAATAAATGCAGTTTGTAACCTATACTAGGTAATATGAATTTAGCACCATGTCTCCACTCATGCAAAAATGGTTTCCAGAATCTGTTTGAGGGACTGAAGGCCATGATCTAATATGATACCCATTTGGATAAGGTGAAGTGCATTAGAGCTTTCATTCCTTTTTGCTGAAAGGAGGGCAAAGGAAGTATGTAGGGGTTGGGAGAATGGAGGAACCTAGAGAGAATTAAGAGAAAAATGATCAGTAATGAGATGGCCTGGTGCCATTCCCTCAAGCAATCCCATGGGTGAGTTCTATAGCATACAAGGAAGAAAAATTAGATTCAGAAGTTGAGGAAGCTATTTCCATATAGCTCCGAGATTACAGGCTCTGGGACCTAAGTTACAAGTTTGAACTAATATGGAAAATGGAACATACCATCTCTGGACTGAAGGAAAATGCAACATCTGATGGGACCTGCAGAGCAGTGGCCCAACTGCGGTAGCCGCCCTTGTGGCCAGTGGAGTGGCAGACAGGCTGCTTTCTCTGGAGGGTGTCAAGGTGGTTGTGGTGAGATACCTTTTTTATCAGCAGAGAAAAAGACATGAGTGGATTTTTTTTCCTTACCACATGTGAGACATCCTAGAGAGTTTCAGATATAAGATATAAAATGGGGGCTGGCTGTAGCCCAATTGGTAGGGTGCCAGTTTACCATATAGGAGGCCCCGGGTTCGGTTCCCGGGGCCTCCTCGAGTGGGCAGACCACCTTGAGAAGGCAAGCCGCCGCAGGCAGGCCAAGCCGCCACAGGCAGGGCAAGTCCCCACGAGCAGGGCAAGCCCCAGCAAGCAGGGCAAGCCGCCGCGAGCAGGCAGGCCACTGTGCGGTGAGCTGACTCGGCAGGTTGCCGCAGCGGGGGGAGACAAGCAGACACAGAGGAACACAAAGATGAACACAGCAGGAGCAAGCAGAAAGGGGGGGATATGTAATAAATAAAAAATAAATCTTTAAAAAAAAACAAAATGCTGAGTCCTATGATGATATATGTAGAAGAGAAGAACCATAACTATTTACTTTAATGTTAATGAGACTTTACTTATACTTTTAGGTTGATCAGACCTGATAATGTATGTGTAATGTAAAAATGCAGCACCTGTACTGCTTGAAGATCAGAGGTTACAAACACTAATGTCTGCAGGGGATGTGCAATAAGCATAAATGTGCCTAGTGCAACAGGTGTGACACAGTAGGTGCAAAACAGCTTATATTACAACCAAGCATCAATCTTATTTTTTAAGACTATCCAGGTAATAACCAAAGGGCTGTATGAAGCTAATAGACTTCCACTGCTCTACCCTTGTCCTCAATGCTTCACCTTGATTCTTCTATGGTTTTCCTATTGTCTTACAGATAAAATCCTGTTTCAATATTATGGCAGTTGAGGGTTCATTATAATTTAGCCTATCACTCCATCTTCATCTTTTATTGCCCCTCACTTATACCCTAGAATCCATCTGAAAATACATGTTAAAGGCATGGTAATGATAAAATTAAATGGCATAACTTTTCACCCAAAAGTGTGAACCCATATTTCTTCATAAAATGCCTGTAAATTTTAAACCAAGAATGAAACTTCATTAACGAAAAAAGGAAAAGTAAGAATACATCTCTCACATTCATTTGCCACCATTTGACTAGGAGATTTATATATACCAAGCTTGTTTCTTACATCTGCTCACAAAACTGCAAAACATACAGGGTAGCAAAATGACTCTGCATTATTCTTTATTCCATTCAAAACTGGAGAGCCTGACTCTTGCCCGCAGAAAGCCTCACAAACAGACCCCATACTGTCTTCATCATTTCAGCATTACCTTCCTCCCTGGTCCCAGGAGCCCATGTGTTAAACTTCATCCCTGCACACCCTCTCAGGCTTACCTGGGATCGCAAATCTACAAAAATAATTGCCACCAATATGTCTCTAATCTGCCTAAATTAATAATGCTAATTATTTACATCCTCTAGCCTTCTGCTAATCTATAATAGATATTGAAGTGAAATTCATGTGCCATTAAGAAAAGACCATGGCATTGAACTCATTCTGCTTTGTGAGTAGAACTTATCACCTTAGTAGTCCCCAGACTCTTATCAAGATGTTTTGAATAAACAGATCCAGTGAAATATAGCAAATTTATTTGGTTTAGGTCACCAAGAGTACATATTCACATATTCCCACAGTAGAAATGGCTTTTCTGGGTCCCAGACTAAGGAGAAGCTCAAAGCAGGATTTTAAAAAGATATTTTTGGTTATTTTGATTCTTTCCTAATTATACAGGCTAAAATATAATAACATTTTTCTTAAAATCATTTTATTAAAATTATTTTGAGTCCATAGATTATCATTTGAAGAAAACCAGCAATGATCAAAGCGTAACTTCTTACCAGTTGAAGCCAGGAAGCTAAAAGTTAACTTCTTTAGATTACAAAGGCACTTCTGCTGAGACTACAGTTTGGTCAGCCTCCTCATTCCTCTTTTACTGATGAAAACTCATTTCAAGAGCCTTCCTAATTCTCTGGTACAGATGTTGCTCCTTGATAAGCATTTTTCCCTTCTTCATAACTGCCTTGGCAGATATGCCGACCACAAATGATTAGTGGCACGGATGGAGTTTCAGAAGGTGGAGCCTTTCAAAGCACCACCGCTGGCAGGGTCTGGAAAGGCACACAATGGCAACCCCTCTGATACAGCAGAGCTGATTTCCTTAATCACATGAAAGGTCATTTCAAATCCTTCATAATGTTATGCCCCATATCCAACATCCATTTACTAAGCCATGTGCACTACATCTAAGAACTTCAAAGAATCACAAGCCTCAGATGGACTTTGAGGAATCCTCAAATACAACTTCTTGCTTACAAGCTATGCTACATTTAAGCCATCCCAGAAAACCTTTCCTAGTTTTAAAGCCCATCAAAGAAAGGTTTCCCTCTGCCTATATATCCTATTACAAACTTGTAGCAGGCTTCTTGCACAAAAATTTACCCTCGTATATGATCTTAAATCCTTCACATTCTAGCTTACCTATGTTTTTTCTACTCCAATCCTTTGCTAATTCACCATCTCTCCTACAAACTCCCATTGCTTATTTCAGTTGATGGCACTGTTCCCATAGTTCTTAGTGTTCTAAACTGTAAATATCTTTTTTTATAACTTCCTAGACATCACTTAACTGATCAACAATCAATTTTTTCTATTACAAACTTTCCTGAATCCATTTGTCTCCTTTACATTCCCAGAGTCTCCAACCTAGTTCAGTAGGCTGTGTGGTAAGTGTGGAATAGTGGAGAGAATGTTGAACAGAATTACAGAGAAACTATCTCCAGCCTTGGCTCTGCCCAAACTAGATTAATGGCTTTGGAGAAATCACTGAAACTTTCTGAGCACCAATTTCCTTCTCAATAAAATCGAAGAATTAAATTAAATTTCTCAGGTCAATTGAACCTTTATTATTCCATGAGTGTATACTCTTTCAAAACTCATTAGCTGATTCCCTATTTTATGTACCCCTCACCCTGCATGCTGTCATTAAATCAAAATTAAATTACCATTATCTCTTTATGAGGAAACTGAGGCTTAGAGAGGGCAACTTACATCACGTGCTTCTCAAGTGATAGAACCAGGACATATTCAGGGCCAGGTTTAGGGTAAAGGGGCAAGGAACACAGGACACCAAATTTAAGGAGACAGTTGATCTCAGGCTAGTGTAAGTGCAGGGTGGGTACCTAAAAGTGCATCTTGAGGGACTTGTTTGCCTCACCTTACCTCGGTCCTCATTTATGTCCTCTTACCTCTAAAATTATGTGACCATCAGGACATTTAAATTTTATCTTACTATTATTTGTACTACATAGAATTGGAAGGACTTATAATTTTGTTCAAAAAGCATATCTAATATTATTCATCTTGAGTGAAATTAAGAAATATGAGTCCTGCTTTATTTTGAAATATAACAGGTGTCCAAGGTAACTGAACCATATCAGGATCATTTTCTAATATTTATCCATTCACCTATAAATAAACAAATATGATTTACACATGGATGTTCAAAAACTTGTAATTTTGAGCATCATGCTATCATGAACCGATTGCATAATAGTTTTGTGACTATCCTCTGACACCATTGAACCAGAGAGGCCACATTACTTTGGAGGGGGAAATTGTTTCCCCACAAGGCCCTGACGTAGTTGCTAATCTGATAAGCCATGTTGGTATGAGTTGTGATCAATGTTTTCAGCATACTTGAGGGGTTGATGGGTATCAGCAATAATATTAATGTATTTAGCTGCCATTAACAGCAAGGATGAGAGGATTACCTCCTAACTTTGGCATCTGAAGCAATTAGTTGCAACAGTATAGCAAGCCAGAGAAGAAGAAAAGAAAATGACAGACATTATTTATAAAGCATACATGACATATCCTTTGCAGACTTCCAAATAATTTGGGACACATTGAATCAGGTTAAAATTCCCACTGAGCATGTAACGGTGTGGCTAGAAATTTTTACTTTAGAGCTATTCTGATTCTACTTTTACCCTTGTCTGGTATGGTCTGAAGAATACAACTTATATATGTAATTTGCAGACATTCTATTTCTGGCCAAATAAGAAGCTCATATCAAAACAGACCCCTTGTAGAGAAAACTAGAAAATCTGGAATACACACACACACACACACACACACACCTCAATGCACTGGAAAATAAACAAAAGCAGGAAGCTGCTGGAGAAGATTCAACACTTGGATGAAGAGAATAGCATGAGGAGTATTTCCTACTTTTTATAGTTTTTTATTTGTTTGTTTGCCTGAGCACTGGCTGCTATGGGGGTGGGGGGGTGGGCAAATACATGAGGTGGCTAGCAGTTGGATAGAAACCTATGATGATCTTACAGACAAGGACAATTTGGGGGGTAACTACAACCACTTGAAAGTGGAGATGGAAGGAGTGGGGAAGCCCAAATCTCTGGCTGACCCTTTAACCATGATGTGCAGGGAAGACTACAAATCACCAACTAAGACTAAAAGAACTAAAGTTAATTTGAGCTGCTACTGACTGCAGGAGACAATGAGTTTTTAATTTGAGTTCAGTCAATTTAACTGCCTGCTTAAAAAGTTTTCAAAAAATCTCAATTCTCTTAGGAGAAGCATAACATCATACAGAGTGCCTACAATGTATCATTGACAATGACAAGGATACAATATAAAATTACTCCACATACAAAGAAAGAGGAAAACAACTTGTTCTCAAAAGAAAAGACAATCAAAACTAACCCCGAGATGATTCAGCTGTTGGAATTAGCAGATAAGGATTTTAAAGCAGCCATTATAATTATTCTCAAGAACATAAAGGAAAATATATTTGTAATAAATAAAGAGATACAATATCTCAGCAGGAAAATAGAAGCTGTAAATAGAATCAAGTGAAAATTCTAGCACTGAAAAAATACAAGGCCTGAAAACACAAATTTCTGAACAAGCTTAATAGCAGAATTGAAATGAAAGAAGAGACAGTAAACTTGAAGATAAATTAATAGAAATGATCCAATCTGAAGAATAGAAAGAAAAAATTTGTAAAAATAAGCAGAGCCTTGGAAATTTGTGGGATATTATCAAAAGGTCTAGCATGGATGTAGTTGGAGTCTCAGAAAAGAGGCAAGGAGTTCATCAATTGTAACAAATGTACAACACTAGTAAAAGATATTGTTAATGTGGGAAAATGTGGGAAGGAAAGGGGGTGAGGTATATGGGTATCCCTCTATATTTTTGATGTAATATTTATGTAATCTAAATCTTCTTTTAAAAAATAATTGAATAATAACAAAAAAAGAAAAGAGGTAAGACAAAGTGGAGGAGAGAAAATGTTTGAAAAAATAATAGCTAGATTTTTCCAAATTTTGTAAAAACACATGAATTTATTGGTTATAGAAGCTCAGCAAACCCTAAGCATAAAAAATACCAAAAGTCTACATACACATACACCTAGATCCAACATAATAAACTGTTGAAAACCAAATATAAAGAGAAAAATGCTGAATAAAGCCAGGTAAAAATGTACAGCATAAGGAGAGCGACAATTCAAATGACTGCTAATTTTTCATCAGAAATGATAGAGCTCACATGCAAGGAAAAAGCATATTTAAAGTTTGAAAGGTAAAACATCTCTCAACCCAGTATTCTATATTAAGTGAAAATATCTTTCGAGAATGAAGGTGAAATATATGCTAGTAGATGCTGTGCCAATAGATGCCAGGTACATATAGAATTGTATGCTGTTTACTCCTCCTTCTTTGAATGCCCCAGAAAATTTGTTTCTGGATCTGCATCAAAGATTCAAGATTTATAACTGCTCACCAGAGCATGTCCCACCCGATTCTCAATATTCTAAGGTTTCCCCAGTGACTGACCCATTATATCAACATGCTTGTGGATTCTTTGGGATGCAAATCTAGCCTCTATATAATTTTCATATTGGCCATAGTTCTTCCATTGACTTTTCGAATGTGAATCATGCAGCTATGTCAGCTATGTCCTAATTTTCCATTAACAAGAAACTTACATGGGGGGGGGTGGCATATGGGTACTCCTGGAATCTCTGTGTAACATTTATGTAATCAATGTGTCCTAAAAATATATATAGATATATAAAAAACAAGTAAAAATTTTAAATTAAAAAAAAAAGAACAAGAAACTTACAACTCTCTTTTTTTAAAGATTTTTTATTTTATTACATATCTCCCCTTCCCCCCCGTTGCGGCGACGCGCCGAGACTTGGTCACTGCGCAGGCGCGGCTCTCCCCGCTTGTGGGCGGCTTCTGCTTCCATCACGGCCGGCTCCAGTTCGCGGGTGGCTGGCTGTGCTCGATTTGCAGGCGACCTGCCCTGCCCGTGGCGGCTTTTGCCTGTCCGTGGCAGCT
>PVKH010006743.1:0-20792 GCA_004027955.1 Chaetophractus vellerosus | reverse complement strand
ACCCTCTCTCCCATACAGTGCTGCATGATACATGATGATATAAAATGGCCTATATCCTCCATTGCAACATCGCCCATGGCAATTCCCAAGTCTCCAAAAAAACCCTGTATTACAATTGCCCTTCCCTCTCCCTGCCCCCAAAGTGTCCAGTGACCTTGGCTCCACATAATTTTGTAATTTCTTCCATTGCATGTATCTTATTTAAAAAGAGGATGAATAAGAGACCCAAGCAGTGCTCCACAACATTCTGAAATCCCACTGAGCGAATGTTAGCAAAATTCCTTCCTCTGGCAGTGGGGAAAATTCCTTGATTAGGTGCTTGATCTTTTTTCTGAGAGTGGCTTTGAGTCCACTATTGTCTATGGATTCTGGCTTCACTCTAAAACTTTACACATGCTATTTCTTCTACCTGGAATTACCCTCCCTTTTCTCTTCACCTTACTTCACATTCAAAACTGAGATCTTACCCCCCAACCCAGCTTAAGTGGGGTTATCATTTCCCCATTTATACCCTTTTAAAAAAACCCTATATTTTTCCTGGTAATTATAAAGGTTATAAGCTCCTTGTTAACCATCCTAACACCATTATCTTACACCATGTTTTGAACATGTTAGGCTTTTAGGTGCTCAATAAATACTTGTTACCTCAAAGATTCTTTTACCCCAATTATAACCACAAGCAGATAAGGCCTGGCAAATTATTTTAAATGTTGTCTGGCTTTGCCTAAGGTCAAAATGATGTAATTTTCTGTGAGTCTGCTTTGGGCTCAGTGTATTTCCATGCCACTGACACTGCAGTGCTTAGACCACAACCAGAGTACAAATTCTTCACTCTGCACAGACTCTGGCCAGATGATCACCTGAAGCATGGGTGGACTCAGTGCAGGGTGCTCTGTCTTCAGAGCACCACCTCAGCAGGAGAAGAGTGCTAGAGCTGTGGTAAAAATATAACAACAACGGATGCCAACACCACCAATCGCTAACATTTCTATCCACTAGAATGTAAACTTCACAGGGACAAGGATTTTTGCCTCCTGTGTTTACTGCTGACTCCTCAGTTAAGATAACGGTGTCTAGCACATAGAAGGTGCTCAATAAACTGTCACTGCGTGAGGAAATGAGGCACCTGAATCACAGATAATGCTAGACAATATACTAAGTATTTTTGCTCAGATGATCTCATGTACTCCTTCCAATAACCCTATGAAATAGATAGTATTGCCAATTATTAGAGTGTACACTGGCAAATGAGGGGCTCAGAAAAAGTTGCTGCATATTATCTACAACAAACTTCTTCTTTGGAAACTCAGACTATGTGTGCAGCCTGAGAGAGAACCCTGCATTCTGGCTCTCCGTACAGTGAATTCAAGGTGGAAGAGTAAAGAGAGAGAGCTTTAGATATTTGCTGGAAACAGATATGAGATGGAAGCAGCTACGGGGATAATGAGCATTTATTATTTACAGAAACTATTCAGTTCCTAGAAGTGCACTATGGCAGAGACTACCTGGGGCTCACCCATATTCCCTCTGGCTTTACCGCAAACGTGACTGTCTGTCTTCCAGGAAGAATTGCCAAAATAGCTAACATCCTTGTGGTAGGCTGAATTCTATGCCGCATTTTAGGCATGTTCTTAATTTTATTCTGCATTCCTATGCATGTGAACCCATTGGAAACAGACCTCTTGATGATGTAATTTTTAGTTAATGTATGGCCTAACTGAGTGGGGCTGGGTCTTGAGCCACATGACTGGAGCCCTTATAAAGAGAAAAAAACTGGAAAAAGTAGTTGCAGAAAGCCACCCAGAAAAAATAGAAGTCAGCAGAAACCTGAAGAGTTGATGAACGGTGAGGACATCACCAGGTCACTGGAGTCAGAGATACAAGCCCAAAGATTGCTCACAGACAGCTCCAGGACGCTGCATACTCGGAGAAAGCAAGTCTTGCCTATTGCTTGATTTTGCACTTCTTCTAGCCTCAAAACCACAGCCAATAAATTCCTGTTGTTTAAGCTAAAACCAGACTGTGGTATTTGCCATTGTAGTCTGGCAAATTAAGGCATTCCCCCTTCTCCTCATCAGACTTTAATCAATGACTGATGGGTCAGAATGTAAATATCCCATCCTCGGGTGGGATAATGCTAAGGCCCATGTACTATGCCTATATTCAGAGTTTCCCAGTGGGACACACACCTTTCATTGACCAACCTAGCTTCCCTGTCTCGATTCCCAACTCACCTACCTGGGTTTCCCTGCATGGCCTCGCATGGCCTCCCAAACACTACAAACATTCTAATCTTTGTTTTAGGGACGGCTTCTAGGTGAACCCAAACTGAGACATGCACTGAATAGGATTTGTGAGCAAAAGTTGAATGGATAAGTGTTAAAATAAATAATTAGTCAACACTGGGGTGAAGTTATCAACTTCATAGGAAATCCAAAATAAATATAAATTAAAAAAATAAGTTTTGTTTTTATTATGCTTTTAAGAATCAAAATTTTAAAACTTGATATTATATGGAAATATAATAATTTCTCAGCAATAGGCTATGTAATTGGTCCCCAGGTTTGTAATTATAGATGCTCATTTCAACTGAGTTTGGTAAAGGAGTATTATATTGGGAAGTACATATATTATCTTTAAAGCTTCACTTTTTCCTTATATTCTGTTTTATGTGTATGTGTCCATAAAAATCATTATTATAGATTTTGCATATCATTTTTGAGGGTTTTTTCTCCTCATGAAATTATAAGATAGGAAAGCAGACATTCTATTAATTCATTCTCACAAGATGTGAAAATTTCCCAAGTAGTATTCTTTACTTTACACAAAATGGCCTAAATGGATTTAAATATAATTAGTGATTTTGAAAGCATTTTCAAATGCTATTATATCAACCAATTCTGCAACATTTAGAATTGAGAGTAATCTGAACTCTATTATTCTGCCTTGCAATACTGTTTAAATTTTTATAAAATTTGTTGGTTCAAAGTGTGTAACATTCTCTTTGAAGTTATCTCGTAACAATTGCTCTTAAGTTTTGTATTAACTGTCAGCCTATTCTCAATTTATTAAACCAGTCAAATATCCTTAACTATTTTTGCACATAAAATTAATTTTTACATCATTTTAGTCTTTCAATAATAAATATATATTTACATTTCTGCTGCTTCATAGAATTTCAGTATATAAAAAGTATAAAGAAATTTTCAATCCAAATTATTTATAATAGATTGCTTATCCATATGTGAAGGTGAATATCTAGATATCAAAGTATAAATTTCAATGGCATGCCTGAAAACAGCTCCTTCCATCTCCCCCAATAATATCTAAGCCTCCTTTCAATCTGAAACAGCAGACATCATCCCAAATTCCTCAAGACTGAGGAATGAATAAACATAAGGGGGGAGTGCAACCAATGGCCAAAATAGAATTAGTGTTATTGTAGTTACTAGTGTGTGGTAATGGAAGAACTTGTAACATTGATATAAAGATAGTGTTTACCAGAGGTTTTGAGGGGTGGGGGAGGCAAAAATAGGTGGAACATGGGGCATTTTTTTTTAAGATTTATTTTATTTTTATTTATGTATCCCCACCCCCCTTGCTGCTTGTGCTCGCTGTGTCCATTTGCTGTGCATTTTTCTGTGTCTGCTAGTCTCCCTTTGTTGCTTCATCTTGCTGCGCCGTGCGGGCCGTGAGCTCACCGTGCTGTGCTGGCCGGCTTGCCTTCACCAGGAGGCCCCAGGAGGCCCCCGGAATTGAACCCGGGGCCTCCCATATGGTAAACGGGAGCCCAACCAGTTGAGCCACATCCAGGTCCTCATGGGACACTTTTAGGGCATTGGAATTGTTCTGTATGATACTGCAATGACAGATACAAGTCATTATGCATTTGTCAAAACCTGTAAAACTAAACAGAGCAAAGTGCAAACCATGATGTAAATTGTAGACCTTGGTTAGTAGCATTGCTCCAATATTGGTTCATCAATTGCAACAAATGTACCACACTAATGTAAGATATTGTTAATAGGGGTAAATGTGGGTGGGGGAGGGGGAAGATTATATGGCAATCCCTTACACTTTCTATGCAACTTTTCTGAATCTATAACTCTTTAAAAATAAAGTTTATTATTATAAAATAAAAAATAAAATATAAAATAAAATTTAAAAATAAAATAAAAGGCGTGCCTGGCTTGTATTTCTAATTTTGAGATGCCTATCAAGTATGATCATGGCCTCCACATTCACACAACCCTTGATCCCATGCAAGTGCAGCTATGGCTCAAATGACAATATTTTTGGCATCCTTAGGCTGTTAAGCCCCCAAAGGCTGAGACTGAAGTTTAATGGAGGAGTGGGCTCAAAACTCTATTGTTTAACATTTTCTCTAATTTTACTCCACAGTGACCCCGGCAGGTAGTTTTATTTTTATTCCTATTTTACAGGTGAGGAAACTGAGATTTTAAAAATGCCAAATAATCTGGCCAAAGTTGCAGAGCTGATAAGAGGTGGGACCAGGACGCAAAGTTAGATTATGTTAGATTTTAAAAGCTATTTTACTCTCTATTATCTTAAGAAATCATAGTCTATGAGAGAAAAAACATAAGATGACAATAGTTATCTCTTTGACCAAAGCAAAGTTGGTGTCCTAACTTGTCACTTGAATTCTTTCCTTCCCTCTAAAAGGTCAGCCTGTAGTAGGTTGAATTTGGTACCCCCCAAAAAGACATGCACTTAACCGTGTTCCTGTGGATGTGAACTCACAAGGAAATAGGACCTTTTGAAGATGTGATTTTTAGTTAAACTGAGGCCAGCTGAGTCAGGGTGGGTCTTAATCCATATTATTGGAGGCCTTATATAGAGAAGAAACTGGAAGCCAGAATCAAAGAAGGCCACAGGGGAAAACCAAAAGTCAGCAGAAATTCAAAAAGCCTGTGAAAAGAGAAGAATTTGCTCTGTGTTGGAGACAGAGATACAAGCCAGGGAACCCCAAGGACTGCTGGCAGACATCTCCAGAATATGACAGACTCCAGGAGAAAGCAAGGCATGCTGATAGCTTGATTTTGGACTTCTTTTAGCCTCAAAACCATGACCCACTAAATTCCTGTTGTTTAAGCCAGAACCAATTTGTGATATTTGTTGTAGTAACACCAGACTAAGATACTGCCCCAGTGTCCCTTGCATGCTGGGCTTTCCCCTACTCAGTAACCCCGGCTGCTCATCGGGCCCCTCCAGGTTCTCCATCCAGTCATGCATTTATTCACTTACATCATTTATTGCCTAATCCTGCTGTTTACTTTCATTAAAAACCACATAGAAAACTCCTCTTCTGTTAAATCCAAGCACATCCTTGGTCTTTTCAGATACAGGTATCCTCTGAGTGAAGGACTGAACTGAGCTCGGGCTTGCTGCTTAAGCAGATGTGTTTGTTGATCTTAGCAGTTCTAGGACTACAGACACAGGGCAACCAGTTGAGCAATACTCCTAGAAAATTTTCAGTTAGTCCAAGGACCAGGGGGATGGTCCCCACATGATTCCGGTTTCAACTTTCTTATTTGTCCAGTCATTTTTACATCATAATCTTGAAGTTAATGTCATCATAATAACAATGTATTTTATTATAGCACTGTCATTATGGCTATGCAAAATAGGTATAATGATGTTTTCTTTCACTAAATAAAGTATGCCAGGAGGATTCACTTTATTAATGGTACAGAGATCTGTAGATGAGAAAAATATATATTTTTTTCAGATATAGTAAACTGTTTCCATTGAAACCTTTTTTGTAAGTTTTACAAGCAGATCAAACCAACTGCTAAATGGGTCTAACAAACTGCTGCTCCAACAGTGGCCACCGGAGGTTCTGAGGGCAAGGAGAGGGAAAAAGAGTGTAATATGGGGGTGTTTTCAGGACTTGGAATTGTCCTGAATGACATTGCAATGACAGATACAGGCCATTACATATCCTGCCATAACCTACAGAATTGAGTGGGAAAGAATGTAAACTACAATGTAAACTGTAGCTCACGCTCAGTGGCAATTCTCCAAAATGCGTTCATCAATTGTAATGAATGTACCTCAATAATGAAAGAAGTTGTTAACTGGGGGAAAAGTGGGAGGTGTGGGGAGTGGGGCATATGGGAATCCCTTATATTTTTTTATGTAACATTTTATGTATCCTAAGTATCCTTTAAAAATAAATTAAAAATATATTTTAAAAAACAAACCAAAAAAACTTGCTGCTCTGTACCTCTATTAAAAGTGAAAATATGTGTTGATGAGTTATATAGAAGCTAAAGGGAAGAATCTTTGGTAGCATTGGATTTAGTAAGTAATTTTTCTAAATTAGGGTTAAAGAGTGTCACAAATGTATATATATATATAGGATGTCAGTCCTGAGAGGAAAGCCAAGTATGTTTGCTGTGTGCCAAAGCATTTTAGGAACTCAGTTAAAGACTGAAAGTACGGATTTGGGATTCAGAAGTAGGGAAAAAAATGAGTAAAATATTTTGAAACACTTTGTATCAAAGAATGAATATGAGAAATGTCTTAGTACCTCCTGTGTTCTTGGGAATTTCTTCAATAAAAGAAAGTTTGTTGAAAATTCCAAATCTTCTGAAAACAAATATCTTCCCATATGTATATCTTTTGGGACACATAGACAGAAAGTTTTCTTTGTGGCGGCTTGTTGCAATTGTTAATGTTTTTTAATCAGTGCTTAAAATCTTTTCCAAAATGACATTTTGTTTATTTATAATTAGTATAAATTGTGGTAATTATTTTCCTATACAAATCAACAAGCTAAAAGTTTAAGATAGATAGAAAGTTAGAGATTTGGCTGCTGATGTTCATAAATTTCAAACACAAATAGAACCATTTTTCTTGGACTGAAGTAAAAGTTTAAACTGTGTACTTGTAAGACTGATTTGGCAAAGTGAGGCACCCAGCTTATTCAGTAGTCTTACTCGGTGTACTCTTTGGCTGGTGTGGAGGGGCAAGATGGTTCTCTAAGGCCCTTGAGCAGCAGTTGTTCTTCTGATACCATGATGTCTTCTCAGTTGTTATAGAAGCAAATCAGGCCAGAGGCTAGTTTTCCTTTGGTGCTCAGCTATCACTTTGCCCCATTCAGGTACTCTTATAGAGGGTATCTACATTAAGTACTATTCCAGATAGGAGCTGTGCTCTACTTCTTATAATTGTTAGTTTTAAAATCCTCCCGCATGCAAATCCAATAAACTCACTCCCAAAGTTTGCCTGTAGTTCAAATGATTTAGAACAGCAGATAAGTTTTTTGGGATATGAGAATCTTCAACTATCTCATAGTACCTCCTGCAACTTCTCACATTATCTTACATTTCATCCAGGTCAATCTTATTTTCCTTATAGGCTTCATGCTTTGACATTTATTCTTCTCTTTGATGGGAATCCATACCCTCCCTGGTCTTTCCACTGAGTTCATACTTGAAGATTAAATCAAACATGACGTCTATATTACTTTCATATTGTTGCTTGAGCAAATTACCACATGCTTAGTGTTGTAAAACAACACAATTTTATTATCTTGCCATTCTCAAAGTCAGAAGTCCAAAATGGGTCTTAAGGGCTAAAATCATGGTTTCAGGAGGACTGTATGCCTTCTGAAGCCTCTGGGAGAGGAGCTGTTTCTTTACCTTTTCCAGCTTTTTAGTGGATCCCTGCATTCCTTGGTTCGTGGAATGGATGGAACCCTTCATCTTCTAAGCCAGCAGCATAACCTTTTCAAATATGTCCCTGGTTCTGATCTCCTTCTTCCACTTATACCTTTGTGATACATTGGGCCTAACAAGATAATATTCCCATTTCAAGATTATTAACTTGATCTCATCTACAAAGGCTCTTTTGCCATGTAAACATATTCACAGGTTTTGGGGAATAGGAGGTGAACAACTTTGGGGGTTTTTATTCTGCCTACCAAAATTGCTTCAAGGATGTCCTCTCTGACTCTCATAATTTTGACTGTGGTTCATTTATTTTAATTAGAAAGCTAATGTATTGCCTAGAGAATAAGGATGAAAGAAAACTACCTATAGCAGTTCTTACTATTGTGATAACTGATAATGGCAAAGTATTTTCCACCTCACAGTACCTGCATCCTCATTCCCATTATCAAATACCCAAATAAATTAACCTCTAGTATTGTAATTTGACACTTCTAGAATTATAGTCCACATATAATGCATAAGCACAATAGGTCATATGTGAGATCCATTTTAATTGAAATGATTATTAGGTATCCATGATGAAGTTTACCATTATTTAAAAACCTTTAGGGAGGAAGCTATTTGTTACTAAAGTAGAATTTCAAGAGTCAGGAAAATATCTAGGACTAACCATAAAAAATTGAGGAAATTTTTATCTGTTTCTATCTCTTATGGAAATGGGATGTATTCCCAATTAGGGAACGGATTTTAGATCAATACATTGAACTGGATCTCAACTGAGAGACAGCAGAGCCAGAGCCTTCTAACAAAGTCCCCACTGTTCTTAGCCCTATGTCAACTTTTGCTCTTAGCAAACAATGGATATGAATCCAGGTTACAGGGCTGTGCTTCCCAAATATATTTGTCTTTGTGTGACCTTAATAAAATAAAAGGGCCATGTGGACAATTCACCTATCTTACCCTATTTAAATGAATAAAAACCCTAGTGTTGTTGGGTTTTAACCTTAGTTGCCATGACACAGCTAGAGTTTTAAAAGAAGCAGAAGGCACAAGTTAATTTTTGTTTCAATGTGAAAACCACATTTGTGAATGTCTTTGGGAATAACCCACAGACCACAAGGTAGAGCCTGGCAGGCCAACAGTCAAGAACTACTGCTCTAAGGTATATGTGGTTAAGCTTCATTGCCTCATTTCACTCCAGCTGCTGCCATGAAACTCGGCTGGTCTGCAGAATTCAAGCGAAATCTAGGCTTCCTTGAAAAATGCAGAAACTCTTAACTATGACTTGAGCAAATGACACAGAGCCAAAGGCTACTTAAGTTCTTGGACTACAGGCTTTTAACAGGCTTAATAGATTATTTCATAAATTTGGCTCTATTTTACTTTTAACATAGATTTCATTTTCTAGAGCAGTTTTAGGTTTATAGAAAAATTGTGCAGAAAATATAGAATTCCCATATATCTTTCCCCCTCCACAAAGAAATTTGGCTTTGGTGTGAAATATTTGTTGCAACTGATGAACAAATATCGACGCATCATCACTACCTCCAGTCCATAGTTTCTATTAGGTTTCACTCTTTGTGTTGTACAGAGCTATGGCTTTTGACAAATGCATGTCATGAATTCACCATTACAGTATCATATAGAATAGTTGCAGTGCCCTACAAATACCCTACACTCCACCATTCATTCCTCCCCACCCCCACATTCCCAGCCACTCTACCAACCTGTGATACCTGATCTTTTTACTGTTTCAATAGGTTTGCCTTTTCTAAGTTGTCATATATTTGGAATCATGCAGTATCTAACTTTTCCATACTGGCTTCTTTCACTTAGAAATGTGTATTTAAGGTTTCTCATGTCATTTCATGCTTCATAGCTCATTTCTTTTTCTGGGTGAATAATACTCCATTGTATAATTATATCAGACTTTGACGATCCCTTAACCTGTTGAAGGACATCATAGTTGCTTCCAGTTTTTAGCAATAATGAATGAAGAGGTTATAAACATTCATGTGTGGGTTTTGTGTCTATTTAAGTATTCAAATCCTTTGGGTGGATACCTAGGATTGGCATTCCTGGGTCATATGGTAAGCCCACGCTTAGCTTTGTAAGAAGTTGGCAGAATGTCTTTCTAAGTGACTGTACCATTTTACATTCTCACCAAAAATGAATGAGAATTTATGTTGCTCCACATCTTTGTCAGCATTTGAGATTGTCAACATTTTAAATTTTAGCCATTCTAATTAGTGTGTAATGGCATCTCATTGTTTTAATTTGTAACTCCCTGAAGACATATGATGCTAAACATCTTTTCATATGTTTATTTACCATCTATATCTCTTCTTTGATGAGGTGTCCAGATATTTTGCCTAGTTTCTGATTGCATTGTTTTATTTATTTGTTGAGTTTTAAGAGTTCTTTGTATATTGTGGAAACAAGTCCTTTATCTGATATATGTTTTGCAAACATTTTCTCCCAGTTTGTGCTTTGCCTTTTTATCCTCTTAACTGTGCCTTTCACAGAGCAGAGTGTTAAATTTTAATGACATCATTTTTTTTCTTTCATAGATCATGTTTTTGGCATCTTATTTAAAAAGTGTCACTAAATCCAAGCTTGCCTAGAGTTTTTCCTATGTTATCTTCTTGAAATTGTATAGTTTTTGTATTTTACATTTAAGTCTATGATTCATTGAGTTAATTTTTGTGAAAGGTGTAAAATCTATGTCTGCATTCATTTTTTGTATGTGGATGTCCAGTCTTTCCAGCACCATTAGTTGAAAAGACTATTCTTTCCCCATTGAATAGCCTTTGCTCCTTGTCAAAAATCATTGACTATACTTGTGTGAGTCTATTTCCGGATTCTTTATTTTGTTCCATTCGTATATTTGTCTTTTCTTTCACCAATAGCACACTATCTTGATCTTTGTACCTTCATAATAAGTCCTTAATTCAGGTAATATCAGTCTTCCAACTTTGCTCATTTATCTTCAGTATTGTATTGGTTATTCTGTCTTTGCCTCTCCATATAAACTGTAGGATCATTTTGTCAATAACAACACAATAACTTTCAGGGATTTTGATGGGATTGCACTAAATCTATATGTCAAGCCAGGAAGAAATGACATCTTAACAATATTGTCTTTCTAGTCGTGAACATGGAGTGCCTCTCCATTTCTTTAGATATTCTTTGATTCCTTTCATCAGAGTACTATGTACATATTTTGTTAAATTTATACCTATTTATTTAATTCTTTTTGGTGTTATTGTAAATGGTTCGGTGTTTTTAACTTCAAATTCAAATTGTTCATTGCTGGTATACAGGAAAACAATTGACTTTTGTATATTAGCCTTATATACTGCAATCTTGTTAAAATTACTTATTAGTTCCATGAAATTCCAAATATTCCCATGACATTTATTTTCTTGCACAGAGAACTGGGCTGAAACAAAAGAAAAACAAAAACAGATTAGGTTTTGTGCCATAATTTTAATTCTTTGGCCCACAGTGATATTGCTCTTAGTGTAATAAAAGTTGGAACAAATAAAATAACTAGCCATTGCTGTTCTTAAATGAAGTATTTTTCATCACTTCTCACAGGGCTTAATTTCTGTTGTATATTGTGGGGATGGTAAGTGTATTGAGAGGGTAGAGAGATAGATACACTGACTTTAAGTTAATGTTAGAACTCGTGTATTGTCAAGTTTTCCCCATAAGTACTGTTTCACTTAAAAATTGTATATGATCGTATATAGTAGAAGTCCCAAATAATAATGGATTTAATAAAATAAGAATTAATTCATTCACTAGTTCATTCACTCACTCACTCACTCATTCATTCATTCATTAAGTTAATCATTCATTTATTTTATAATAACAGAAACCAAGGCTGGTCAGTCACTCAGGTACGTCCTGATAGAAGATTCCTTGGTTACCTTGGCTGTTTTCTTAATTTCTGTTGCACCTCCAGTCATCATGTTGGCAGTTCAGACAGAAAAAAGAATGTAAAGGACAAGATATAAAGGACAAGGGTTGGTTCTCTTTTAAAAGGCTTCTTTGTAAACCCTGGTCTGCTTACATTTTTTGAAAAGAAGTAGTGTCTGCCTTAACTTCAAAGGAAGCTTAAACACTGTTTTGTTTTGTTTTGTTTTTTCTTTCTTTTTTTTGTTGTTGTTGCTGATTGGATATTTGTTTATGATTTTTGTCTGATTTTTAACCCAAATACATCACCCAAGAACTAGGCTCTACAGGAGAATTAGCTATATGCCAAACTAGCAATCTGCTGAGGTACTTTATCTTTTCATTTTCATACTGAATCATAATAGAAATATATTATGGTCAAATCAAGATAAGTCCAGTATGTCATTGCCTGTGAAGTTTTGTTTTGCAATGACCACTTAGGCTCAGTTTCTCATATGATCTTTAGTCAATAAGAGGAGGAATCATGAATAATTATTTGGAAGGGAATGAACTTATTTCTAGTTAACAAATTGGGGTCTCACTTCTGCAGTTGATTTTATGTTTTCTTGAAAAGCTTCTAGAAGGCTTAGACCTCAAACAGAGAAGTTCTGGCAGTTTTAAAGGAGGTTCAGTATTTACTCCCTATGTTCATTTTTCCTCATTAAGGAAGATGTTCAGCTAGGATGGGCTAAGAGGGGACACAGCAGACCAAACATGTGTTTGTTTACTGATAAATAAACCACTTTTATTATCATTTTTTACTTCCCTCAGATTGTCCCAGAGTAAGACACAGGTGACAAAGAATTAGAAAATATAGCATATCACTCCCCTTCTGCTGAAACTTCATTTTCAAATCCACTTTCTACCTGTGGCAGTTTGGTATTGTTTATGAATTCCAAAAATAGATTTTGGACCGTATTTGTAAACTGGTCTGTTCCTCTGGGTGTATTAGATTGCATTCGATTCAGAGGTTTCACTTTTACTTTATTAAATCAAGTTTAGGGTTTTTATTTGACCATGTCATTAGGGCGACTCAGTTTGAGTCCCCCCATCCCCAACCCCTCTGTGGCTTTATAAATGGATGCTCAATCAAAGACAGGGAAGTAAATACACAGATAAGGAGAACACAGAGAGTTTAGTTTTGGATGCTGGAGCCTCAGAGAGAGAGCCGAGTCATTTGCCTGATAGTTTGCAGCTGAAGAGACCAGAACTCTGAACAGCTGAGAGAACCCAGAAAGAAATGAGCCCCAGGGAGAAAGACAAGATTTATGCTAGCCTACAGGTGGGATCAGAAGGAGCTGGGCCCAAGGAGCCTTAGGAGGAAGAGGGAGGCTGAACCCTTGCAGAGACCGGCAGCCATCTTGCTCCAACACATGGCAACAGACTTTGGTGAAGGAAGTAACTTACTCTTTATGGCCTTATGACTATAAGCTTCTACCCCAAACAAATATCCTTTATAAAAGCCAACATATTTCTGGTATTTTGCATCAGCACCCTTTTGGCTGACTAATACACTACCTTTGTAAATAAGTGTGGTAATATTTAGCTTCCCCTCACTGGGTTGTTGTAAACATGAAGTTATATAAACACATGTTGAGAAATTTTGAAATGTTGTATAAATTACAGGAAATTAGTGAGTTCACAGAATAGTTTATGAAATGCTCTTTCGAGAGAAGAAGAGTATTTTACATTAACTTCCCCCACAAATATTTTATTTTGAGAAACAGAATGTAAGGGAGTAATTCTATCTCTTAGGTGATGTAAATTGCAGAGGAAAAGTAGAGTATTGCCTAGATTATTTATACCTCAGCTCCAATTGTGTACCTTGGAAAATAACCACTGGAAAGCTCTATAATCAAATTTACATTTTCAAAATTTAAAAGTGGTGATAACAATAACAACAATAACAACAATAATATTTATCAATGAGCATTCAGTTAATCTTTACAAAATTTCCATGTATATGTACTGTTATTATTTCCCGATTACACAAAAGGAAACTAAGACACAGAGATGTTAACAAACTTACAGAAGATGACAAAGCTAAAATTTTAAAGGTGGAATGATTTCCCAAACTTCTGATTCTACCACATCGTCTCTTTATTAGTGAGAACCATACAGTTAAAATCTTTCTTTGGTATTATTCAAAAATAAGATATAATGCTAATTGTCATTTGAAGAGGCACTTTAAACATATTATAGTTTTCTCAAAGCTCTAGTCTATTTAGCTAGGTATAGATATGGCTTAATTCAATTCTCAACATGACTTGGTGTTTTAGTTTTCTTGGCTGCTCAAGAAAACAACATGAAATGGGTGGCATTAAACAATGGGAATTGATTTACTCACAGTTTGAAGGCTAAGAGAAAGTCCAAACCAAGGTGTAAGCTAGGTGATGCTTTATCCCTGAAGACCGTGGAGTTCTGGTGCTGGCTACTAGCAATCCTGGGCCTTTACCTTGTGACATGGCAAGGCACATGGTGGCATCTCTTTGCCTCTCCCTTCTCTTCCAGGTTCCACTGAAGTTCAGCTTCTAGCTTCTCCCTCTGTGGTTTTCTTTCTCTCTGTCTGAACTTCATTCTGCTTATAAAGCACTCCAGTCCTAGGATTCAGACTCAGCTGATTGAGGTGGGCCACACCTTAACTAAAGAAAACTCATCAAAAGGTACTTCTTACAATAGGTTCACACCCACAGGAATGGATTAAATTTAAAAACATGCTTTTCTGGGGTACATAGAGTTTCAAACCACCACACCTGGAGATTGTGGGCTTTACACGTCATAGATTTCAAAGAAGTGCTAGAATAGCATATTTAGTGGCTTATAGGCTTTGAGACTGGAGGAATAATCTAAACAATTCTGTTCTGCTCTCAAAAGTTCAGGGTAGATTTCATATCATTTGACTGGTCATGGCAGATCCCTTATGTTTTCTGGGTCTCAGATTTCTTAACTTTAAAATAGAGGTAATGGTAGCCAACTCAGGATTGTTGGGGATTAAATAAGTTTAAAATGTATAACAACGTTCCTGGCATACAGAAAGCACTTGAGGGGTGTTCGTTGAATTACAGGAAACTCTCCTGTGGAAATGGGGGTGGTTTTTCTGACCAGTTTTGTCAAAATATTTGACTTGAACTTTTCATGTTAGCCATGGAAGTAAAAAAAGAACTACTAATTCACAACAGCAGTGTGCCTATAAAATTAAACTTTATTTTCAAAAAGATCTGAACATAACTCAGGCATAACACCTTTCCAAACATGTGATACAAAGTAATTTAATCAACTCCTCTTCTGTCATCTGTCATGCACAGGAGTTTATGATTTGATTCTGAAAAGAATTTCCAATCTGAGAAATAATCTCAAACTTTTATTTTCGACATTTACCACATCTGACCAGATATACAATAGCTATTTTAAATACTCTAGAATGTGATCAGCTTTATTAACAGTTAAGTAGCTCAAGCCAAGAATAGAAACTATCTGCAGCATCTCAAAATGCAAGAAACAAATTATAATAAGTTATAGCTATCCTCAAATGTATAGTATTGACTTTACTGTGCTGTGGGATTTGTTAGCTAAATCAGTTGAAAGAGTTCAAATGTTGGATCTCCAGACATTAAAGTGCACACCCACACATATACACACACATGCCCATACACAAATAGTCATGCCTGTCCAAGCTGAAAATGATAGCACTATGATAGAAAGCAATTTTATATGCAAGTATGCACTCTAGGAGTCCACTCTCTGTATTCCCTTTTCTATTTCATCCAACTATAATTCTCAAGAAACAACATGAGTTCTGATAGTATATATGGAAGAGACTAGTGGACAGATTGGGAATCTAAGCAAAACTTAAGACAGGCAAAGACTTTCATCAAGACTTCTCTTTTTCTTCTTTATAACACCTCTTTCTGCCTCCACGTATATAAAGGCATTGGAGTCAGATGGGTCTAAACAGTTACTTAACCACATTGCACATGTATTTACTAATCTGGAAAGTGTGACTAGGAACATGTGCCTCTGTAGGTTGTGTGGCTGATCTTGTAAAATGTGTCTCAATTACTTGGTTCAACGTGGGCATTCAACAAATAGTAGTTATTATCTTTTATCTGCTATCTAGCTCCCCTGGACTTATGACTTGGACATATTTACATGGGGCTATATTTTGTCGAGGGGTACACACACACACACACATGCATGTATGCACAGACACAAAAATATACACAGCACAAACATACATACAAACAGAAACATATATTAATGTTAGGCAATGGACATTGAGCCAATTTAGAGTTAATAGAAGAGATAGCAGCTAAACAAATTAATTAACTCGAGTGCAAGTAGCTCCATGAATAAGCTGATACACCATTAACATGGGCAAATATAAGCCATAAACCAAGGCATATGGTCAGGAAGGGGCTAGAAAGAAAGGGATAAGATCACAGAACTACTCAACAAATGCCTTGTGAGGAGTGAGGAAGAAGGAGGAGTCAGAGGCACAGTTTCTGTCCTTAGTGACCGTGAAGGCATTAGGGTCTGGGCAAGGTGATCAGGTTTGGTAGGGGAGTAGATGATTTTGCTTTCAGATAAATTGATTTTAAGGTGTTCTTGAGCCATGAAGAAATGGCCAGTAAGGCCATTTTAAAATTTGACTATTGCTCCAAATTGTTTCTATCTCTTACCTAGTCTTTTAACATATACAGCTCTAAGTCCTTTACTCCAAATGCCATAGTGAACATGATTGATATGGGTAAAGGTCAGGAGATCATCTATTCTAAATTATGTATGTATTTTATCAGGAGCTATCATGCCATAATGCAATGTTTAATTCATCCCTCTGTCCCTCAAAACATAAACACTCACATACATATGCACACACACACTAATGCTATGAAGCAGGAAAGAGGGACCACAGAAGAAATTTGCATGTTATATTAGGTCCAAAGAGGAGAGATATTTTGCAATAAGGTTAAACATTTGGTTGTCCTTCTAATCATAATACTAAAGTGCCTCCTCCATATAAGTGGCACTGACTTATTCTGAATGTGCTCTTCAGTGCTGTCAATCACTGGCTATATGTTTTTCTCTGCTAGATTGTTAAAGCTATAGTAGGAATTATTTAGATTGAATGTTAACTAAATGTCTCCTAGCCCTGTCACATCAAGCTGTGACCCCCACTTTCTGTGATAATATATCCAGATGTAGTGAGCAGTTCTGCCTCAAGAAACATGGTACAGTTTCTCTTCTCAGTGGGGTCTGTACAAATCAAAGACATGAGATGAATGATCAGTAAGTAACCCTTCTATAAATCACAATCCAATGGTTGCATGGCAGTGCCATCAATCTCTAACCTATTCTGTGAATTTTCAGAAGCCCAGGGAGACCAAGTAGAGCAGAAGGATATAGATAAATCCATGCACGTGTAGCTCAGCCCCTACCAGATTGGGAAATTGTGACTCAGCAACTGCAGTAACAATCTTTATTTCTTTTTTTTTTCATGTACTGGGGCCAGGGATTGAACCTAGGACCCTGTATGTGGGAAGCCAGCACTCAACCACTGAGCCACATCAGTTCCCTTGAGTTGGTTTTTTTTCATTTGTTTGCTTGTTGTTGTTTTGCTGTTTTGTTTTTTGTTTTTGGAGGCACCGGGACCTCCCATGTGAAAAGCAGGTGCCCAATTGCTTGAGCCAAATCCACTCCCTGGAATATCATTTAAAAATGATTTCTTAATCCTGATTTGGGCTCACCAAAAATAATTTTTGGGGTTTGATTACAAGAAATACCACACTTATTCAAGTGAGAAAGGCAGCTAATGTGCAAAGAGATTCCATTTATATCTACACAGTATCAGCCTGGATGAGAAGCAGCCTCCTGTTGTATGACACCTAATCACTCACCCTATTTCCTTCTCCTGTGCATCATTTCCAGAGGAAATCCGTTAGCTCAAACATCTTCCTTCCTGTTTCTACAGGTGTTTTTGAATACTTGCTGTTATATTGCAATAGGCAGGTCCTTTTGTGAGTATCAAATAGAGACAGGGCAGCCATCCACTCTTGCTACAACAGCAGAAAATTCTCAGAAAATTAAAAAAGCTCCACAGTCACCCTGAAAATTGTGTTGCATTATAAAGACCTTTCAATACTATTAACCATGGGTGAGTAGTTCCTGGAATTGCTCAAACACTAAATAAAAACATTAAAAAGTACTTGAAAGGAAGGGACAGGAATCCTTTATGATAACTGTATTATAAAACCCTTAAAACGCAAACACATTCAGTTAAAAAGTAGGTGTGTTTTTATGCTTACAAATGAAGTGAGAGGGAAAGTGTTTAAGTTTCTTTACAGTTTTCTCTATAATAGACTGTATAAAATATGGTCATTTCTACTGAATACACTGGCTTTTATGAAAACGTGGCATTGGTCCTCATAATGTGATTTTACTGTTTTACAGTTAAACAATTCAACTACATGCCCAACACTCTGAAGGGAAATTATTCAGTTGAACCATTGCTCCTGGCTCCCATAAAACAACATCAACAACAATAACAACAACAACAACAACAAAACTGTTTAAATGCATGGGACTAAGCTTTATGTTAGGAGACCCTATTTAGTCTTCCAGCTACTCTGAGTCATATAAAAATAGTCAACTTTCAAATACCTGGTGTTTAGAACCAGTTTGTGAATTATTCAGGTTGTGTCCCATTTTCCTTTCAGATTATGCCTGTCTTTTAGTTTTTTCCTGTTGTCATTGTTTTGTTTTGTTTTTCTTGATGGCTTGATTAATTGTACTTTGTTGTCTCCCAGAAAGAATGGAAAGTGAAGTATAGACAAGTAAAACACAAAACAGATTCCATATGTTTTGTATCTCAGATAAAAGTCTAGAGTATCTTGAAGTTTCAACTGATGTCAGTTATTCAAGATTTCCCTGTCTGCCTTCCATCTTCCTGGTCCCAAATACTGACTCCTTTGCCAGGAATTAAAAGTTGGCTGAAGAGCTGTCTGAATGACATCAGAAAAAATAACATTACTTAAAAAATATGTGCAAGAGCTTCCACTGATTGCAGAAGTATGGTGCACTAGGCATTCTCCATTTACTATCTCATTTACTCTTCAAAGTGAGACACAAGACATTGATGAGCAAAAGGCAAATCAAGGACAAATGGCCAAACTAGGATTTGGACCAGATGACAAAGCTGGTGCTCTTTCAATGCTTCCGTGTCCAATCCTTTTGGAAGTGAACAACAGCAGCAGTAAATATTAGATCAGGTTTAGCTATTCTGCTTTCTCTCTCTCTCTCTCTCTCTCTCTCTCTCTCTCTCTCTCTCTCTCTCTCTCTCTCTCTCTAATACATATTGCTCTCAAACCATTTTCAAATGGTGGAAGATTTTAAAAAGATTTAAAAAAAAAAGACCTTGTAGGTGTAGTTTCCTTCTTCCTTATATCCAGCCATATTAGTAGTCCAGCCAGAGTCAGTTAGGTTGTCTTCTTCCCTTTGGATATTGTTTCTTTAACCCATTTGGTATTTGGGCCAGATTAACTGCCACTTGGGCTCTAGACTGGAAAGCAAACAGCAAACACTTGCTCTTGGTTTTTCTCACTCTCTTCTGGCATTGATGAAGATGTTTGACTCAACTTGCCCTCCCATTGTATTGGTAGGATCTGACACTCAAGTTTGAATTAATGGGCCTATATTTTCCTTGACCATTCAGGACAACATGGGGAAAATTTAGCTGAGGTAAGGGGGTGCTCAAGGAGATTCTGCCTAGTTTATGACAGTTCTGCATCAGCACTCAGGTCAAAGCTCCAGTTAGTGATATAGTATTACTTTGTGTCACCAGGGTTTGTCTTATGCTCATATTGCCCACAGGGATTTCACAGGAAAAAAGATAACCCAGCTGTATTGTTAATCCAAGCCTCTAAGAAGCAGATTTTAAGACAGGTCTAAGCTGGCAAGGATTTTGGTAGGGCAAATCCCTGTGTGAAGAAAAATGAGATGGAGAAGGAGTCAGGAAATGCTTGGAGAGCAATGAGACTATGATCCAAGTCTGACCCCAGGGAAGGACAGAAGTAAAGGACAATGGACAGAAGTGCCAAGACTTCTGTCCAGTCTCAGGAAGGCTCAGCAAAGCTGTCAAGGGATCCTCAAGCAAAGTTAGCTGCCAGAGAAGTTCCTTATTCCTCAGCCATAGGTCTGCCTTAATATCCATGCTATACTCAAAGATTGGCAAGGAGCAGTCACATGAAAGGCAAAGCCCTGGTGCAAATTCAGGGATGGATTTCAAAGAACAGCTACTAGGGCCTTTGGTCAATTACACTCCCTGTAGTTGAAGGTTGAGAACACAGGATTTTGGTATTCCTTGGCCACATCAAAATACCTAATAAATGTTGACCTGACAACACCCTCATTTATTGTCTGCCTCCTGTATGTCTCTACATCCTCCAGGTTTCTGGGGTCATCTTTCAAGTCTCCATTCCCCTTATTATAGGAAGCCAGTACTTTCTTACCCAGTCTTTCATTTTCTATTGCTGCATAATAAATCAACATACACTTAGCAGCTTAAAAGAACACCCATTTATTATCTCACAGTTCTGTAGGTCAGAAGTCTAGGTGGGTTCAACCATGTTATGTTTAAGGTCTAACAAGGCTGAAATCAAAGAGTGGCCAGATTAGGCTCTTATTTGGAGGCACTATAGAATAATTTGCTTCCAAGTTCTTTCAAGCTTTTGGCAGAATTCAGTTTATGTGGCTATTGAATGGAGGACTGAGCTTCTTACAGGTTATCATCCAGGGGTAGATTTAGGCTCCTAGAATTCATTTCTAGGTCCTTCCATGTGTCCTCCTCCATCTCAGCAACTTACTGCTCTCACATAAAATCCTTCTCAAACGTCAAATCTTCTGCCTCTCTCTTTTGCTACCAGTCAGAGAAAACTGCTTTTAAAGGGCTCATGCGATTAGATTAAGTCATCAGAGAATCTTCTTATTTTAAGGTCAACTGATTAGAAACCATA
The DNA here is from genome assembly GCA_004027955.1 of Chaetophractus vellerosus. Lineage (NCBI taxonomy): Eukaryota > Metazoa > Chordata > Mammalia > Cingulata > Chlamyphoridae > Chaetophractus > Chaetophractus vellerosus. The sequence goes on along the minus strand of PVKH010006743.1, from coordinate 127 downwards.
ATTACATGTGCAACATCCCTTTTCCATGTAATATAACATTATCTTGGAAGTGATATCTCATTATATTCACAAGGGGTCATCTTAAAATGCAGTCTGCCAGACCAGCTTTTCAGGAGGCTTATTCCAG
>PVKH010006742.1:0-20799 GCA_004027955.1 Chaetophractus vellerosus | reverse complement strand
AAAAAAAAAAAAAAAAAAAAAAAAAAAAAAAAAAAAAAAAAAAAAAAAAAAAAAAAAGGCACTTTAAAATACTACAATTTTCTAGTGTGTATCTGGCCAGACATATCATAAACCTTAGGGGCGGAAGGAAAGCCAGCAATTCCACTTCTGTAAATTTGTCCCAGGGAAATATTATGGCAAGTATGCAAGGACACATGTATAAAGACTACTGATTGTCAACAACATATCCATATGGGACTGGCCAAACATGATCCATCAATAAGGAAAATGCAGCCATTAACAATGACAATGTAGATGGATATCTGGTAATGTGAAAAGATATTCATGTCATATTTGTAGTGGAAGAAATATAATACAAAAAACATTTGAAGTATGACTATTTTAATAAAATATATAATTTCTAAATATAAGTATATCTCACAAATATGTATTTACATAAAGATTTAATAGTTTTATTTAGGTGATAATATAATTATTTTCATGTTCTCTTTTACACTTAAGTTTCTCAATTTTTTCAATGATTATAGATTGCTCTTATACTGGAAAAAACTAAACTCCTTATTATCCATTTTGAAAAAAAAACTATAAAAGCTAAGTAAATATTTCAAAATATATCTCTATTTGGAAAGCTTGAAAATAAGTCATTAGGAGGTATGACAAAGCAAAACCTACCCATGAGGCTGATGTGTATTTGTTTGCCAAAAGGAATCTTAAAGGAAGGGAGGAAAACTAGGAGAGTGGAAGAAAGGAAGTGAATAAGGGAGAGGAAAAAAGGGAAGAGGGAGAAAGAGAGAGGAGGGAAGGAGATAGGAAGGGAAGGAACCAGGGTTTGACAATTCTTAGGCTGAACTGGTTGTTGCACCTCAAAAATCCACCATGCTTAATTCTGATTAATCAAGTCTCTGGATTCAATACACAGTGGAGTTAAGACACCCATACTTTTCTGCCACCACAATTTGCATTATGCAATTATCCCTTGACCCAGTGTACCTTCACCATCCAACCTAGAGTTTGGGTTCCACTCCTGTGCTCCTGTGGCATGGCCCACTACTGTCCACCCCTGCCTTGGACTGCAACTAAAATCGCTGGACAAGGACAAAGCAACAACCAACAGAGGGCTCTGAAATTAAAGAAACATAGGTCAATTGAGGAGGGTCAAACTAGGGAGATGTGACACACACAGGGTGAATTTCCTATTCATTTTGTTTTCTCACATGATTTTGCCTCAAAGGTAGGCATCAGATACCAAGCTGCACAATATAATAGGTGACTAGAAGTCTAAGAGAAACCTGTCTTTCTGTAAGCAGGTTTCTCACTGGTAAAAGGCCTTTGTGAGCTGCAGCGTCTGAGGGGATGGATGATTGTGGAGCAAAGAAAGCCAAAGAAGGGATGACCTCATTCTATGTGTGAATTCATACACATAGCATTCAAACCTCTCAGCTACACAGCATGGCACCTACTCAAAATGGCATAGCAAAAACTTAGAGAACTGAAATGAGGAGTGAACCATTTGCATACATTTCACACAAACCCCTAAACTACACGTGTGTGGGCCAGTTGTGAATGAAGATAGCAAAGACTTAGAGATTTGCATCACTGTCGGCAAGAAGCAAGTCAGAACTTTTCACCTAAACGTAACCAGGTTGATCACCTAAAAAAAAAAAAAAAGAAAATATCAACATATTCCATAGGATTATAACAGGACCTGAGTATACAGAACTTCCAGGATACAATACAAAAGTATTCGACAAAGAACCAGGAGAATGTGACCAATTTTCAACAAATGTCTATCTCGACATCTCCAGGGTGTTGGAACTACCAGGCAGACACTTAAAAGCCACTATTATAACTATGCTCCATGACATAAAGAAAAAAACACACTGGCTAGTAATGAAAACATAGGAATTCTCAGCAGAGAAATAGGAACTATGAAAAAGAGTCAAATGGATATTTTGAAGCTAAATAACAATAAAAAAGATCTGAAATAAAAATGTACTTAATGACCAGTAGAATGGAGATGAATGACAGAGGAAAGAGTCACTGAACTTAAAGACAATCTGAAAAACAGAAGAAAAAGATGGGGGGAAAAAACGGAGGGAGCCTTCGGGTCTTCTGGGACTAAATCAAAAGGTCTAACATTGGTGTGATTTGAGTTACAAAAGAAGAGGAGAAAGAGATGGAGGCAGACAAGAAAGAACAATGGCCAAAATCTTTCCAAAATGGGCGAAAGACATACATTTAGAGATTCAAGCTCACTGAACCCAAAAACAGATAAATTTTCAAATAAAACCATGCTTAGACACATCATAATCACACTGCTGAAAACTAAAGATAAAGAAAAAATATCTTGAAAGTAGCTAGAGAAAGAAAACATATTACATAGAGAGGAACAATGATTGAAAGATGGTGGATTTCTCATCAGAAACCAAGGAGACAGCAGACAATGGAATGACAATTTAAAGTGCTGTAAACAACAACAAAAAAGAGCCATCAATGCAAAATTCTATATTCAATGAAAATATATTTGTGATAAAGGGATAATAAAGACATTCACAGATAAAGGTACACAAAGAAATTCATCACAAGCAGATATGATAAAGGAAGTTCTTCAGACTGAGGGAAAAAATACCAGAAGTAAACATCTATCTTACGGAAGAGCAAGAGAAATGGTAAATATAAAATAATGCTACTTTACTTAACTTTTTAAAAATGCAAGGTGAGGATTTCAATGTATGTAGACATAATACATATAACTATAACACAAAGGTAACTTGGGTGGGGAAGTGGGAGAAAAGCTGGAATGATTATTTCATATAAATAAAACAGACTTCAAGAAAAAGAGAAAAAGATGGGTATTTCCTAATGATAAAAGTAGCTATACGCATGTAAATAAATATAGCCTCAAAATACATGAGAAAAACTGGCAGAATTGAAGAGCAAAACAGGCAAGTCAATAAGCATAATAGGAAATTTTAACACTCTTTTGTGAGAAATTGACAGAATGCAGAGACCAAAAACCTCAATAGACCTAAAAGTTCTGAACAGCACCATTCAATTACATAGATCTAATTGACATTTATATGACATTTCACTCCGAGGTTTTGGAGAAAATAGAAATGGAAATGTATGTTCATACAAAGGTTATACAAAAATATTCATAGCATCTTTATTTATAATAGCCCCAAACTAGAAGCATCCCAAATGTCTATCAATAGGATAAACAAATTGGAGTATATCCATACAACGGAAGGCTGCTAAAATGAAAAGGAATGAACTATTGGTACACACAACATGAAGAATCTCAAAACTAGGTTGAGTGAAAGAAATCAGAAATAAAGAATCCAAACTGTATGATTCCATTTTAAATGATATTCTAGAAGATTCATAATGACTATCTAAAATTGGAAACTGTTCATGTACGTATTACAAAGTTTTCCTCAAAGAGTCACATTTTAAAAAGGCTATTTTCCACCACAGAACTTTTTTATCCCCCTGGCCCACGAAAAATCTTCTAAATTTCACAGGGGCTCAATAAATGGTAAATTTCTTCCTGGCACACTCATGGCCTGTAGCCCTCCGGTGACTGTTCCAGAGGTTCGTGTGTGTTTCATATACTGTATGAAAAAGACATCAGCAGCCTGAGTCAGCCCAGTGGGAAATAAGTATGTATTATTTGGGGGCATGACTCAGTATAGCCCTCAAAATACTCCCTAAGGGAAAAAACTATCAAATCTCCAACAAGACGTCATCATCCACGTTACAATGATTACATCTGAGAAGGCTGATAGCAAGGGTGAAGAAACTCTAACTTAAGGAAGAAGGAATAAAATAAAATTCTGTACACCACCTGGAAGAGTCTCATTTCATGCACAAAAATACGTATGTGCTTTAGTCACCTTTGCTGTCTAATGACATGTCTCCTTCAACCGTTCAGATTAGCCCTCTGACTTCATGCTCTGAATTTAATGCACTGTATCATAGGAGATGATGTACATGGTGGCCTAGCCCTTCTTCAGAGGCAACAAGAAACAACAGATCACACACATACTGGTGATTGTTTTGTTTTAGCTCTTCGTTCCATGTAAGGCAGGGCGATTTATTTGAAATGAATTTGTAGCCCTTTCAAAATTACACCTGAACTCATAGGGCAATTTACTATCCAGGCAGCACAGCACAGCAGTTAACTCTGGTGTCAGAAAGATGTGGTCGAGTCTCACTGCCACTGTCTGGCTATTTGATCTTGGTCACGTTTCTGGGGCTGTGAAACGGGGGTAATAATAGCACCCACCTCAGGGTCTTGTCATGAAGGTGAAATGAAAGTACGGGGAGGATTTCGTGGGGTGCCTGGCATACAGCTGGGACTGAACTGCTGCCTGCTATCATCACTGCTCCCTGTAGTTCCCTTGGTTTCTGGTCCTGTCAGCATTCGCCTGCACCTCTCTATTAATACTCTAAAACAGCAGGACAATCTAGAAGAGTAAATTTCATACTTATTGGAAATTCTGGTAAAAGGAATGAGTAGAAGAGGGGAGTGGAAGGGAGGGGAGGGGAGAGGAAAGGAGAAAATGATAGAACAGATAGAAAAGATGGCAAAAATGAACTAGAAGCATAAAACATACTTAAGTAGTCTATGCCACAGGAACTTGGAAAACATAAAATTGTCTGTACTTGCAAATAACATTTGTAGTTAGTGACTGTCAGGCACAGTTTAAAATCTTTAACTACAGTGTCAAAACACATTTGAGTCTGAAAATACAGAGCAGAACTTTGTCATAATAACTGCAAGTTCGAAGAGCAAAGCTTACAGAGAATTTCTTTTACAAAATCGTCTCCTTTCCATTTCTCTAGTCTCCCTCTCTGGTAAGATATTCACCTTAAATTTTATATGCACAATTTCCTAACAACTTGCGGCACATCCTACCATGTCTGTGACTCTCTTGGACATACATGCATCTTAGGTGATCTTTTCTTCCTCTTTTTTTTTTTTTTTTTCCTTTTCACTTTGCCATTCTCTTCAAGAATACCTGACTTGCTGATCTAATTGTAGCACAGCAGCCTCATTAATGCACAGTAATGCCTGGGAAACCTGCTTCAGATAACTAATCCAGCCAATTACTGTGCACAAAAACCTCATAAAAACCATCAAGCAGACTGGAAAACATACAGCAAAGCACAATCACAAATGACAACTGATAGGAGAGCTGAACATTCCTGATTAGCCTTAGGTCTGGTCCACTGACACCAGGCACTCCTGAGATTTAACCAATCTTTTGTCTAAGAAAGAAAACAAACACTACACAACTCTTTGAGACTCTGGAGGAGATTAAGTCTTACATATTTGCTCCTAGTGTTTTGTGTTTTCTACTGAGACACATAGACATTTTAGCAACCTGATTTTTCTTTTCTTCCTGTTTCTTATTTATCTATACTTTTTTTCTTTTTCGCTCTAAAATCAGTCACTCAATCTAGAATCATGTAAACAGAGATGACTAAGGATCAAAGAGGTAATCTAGTTTCTCTTGGTTAGAAATCATTCTTACGAAATCCAGGAGAAGCTCTATTTAAATATTTCCTACTGTCTTGGTCAGAGTTCTTCAGAGAAACAGAACACACACACACGTAAAATACATAACATATATGTAAATATTTAGATTTATGACAGGAATTGGCTCACACAACCATGGGGATTGGCAAGTCCAAATTCTGAAGGAGAAGGGCACAAATTGGAAACTCAATGAAGGTGAATTTGGATTCCCTAGGAGGAGCTGGCTGGCTGAAGTAGAGACAGAAATTCTTCTCTGTGACTGCTGAGATCCTCAGTACTCAATTTAAGACTTCCAACTGATTGGATGAGGAGAATTCTCCAATTGCTGAAAGTAATCTCCTTTGTTGATTGTAGATGCAATCAGCTGTAGATGCAATCAACTGACTATAAATGCAAGTCCATCTATGAAATACCTCCACATTCACATATTAGGCCAGTACTTGCTTGACCAAAAAACTGAACACCACAACCTAGTCAAGTTGACATAGGAAATTAACCATCACACCTAAGAGTGAGAAATTGCTTTCCCATAAATGGATTTCCTGTTGATAAACAGCTCTGACCATTGACTATAACATTTAAATATAATAATAGCAGCAATGAATTTATCTTGAATGTTTCTTTATGCCTCAGACCCTGTGCTAAGCCCTTCAGTATCACCTCAAGAAATCCTCATAATTACAATCTGATACTATTGTGCCCATTTGAACTATGAGAAACCAAGACTCCAGGGGGCTAAGCAACTTGCTCAAAGACACACAATTGTCAATTGTCAGAGGTTGTGAAAAAAGCCCAGGGTTTTCAGACACCCAAGCCCAGGCCTCAAGTTTTACTCACAGGCCCTTATTTCCCACTTCTATACTCATTCTTCTGTAGGATGGTCCTTAATGGCCCTTCAAATGTTGGATGAAAACCATCAGTGAAGAATTTGGCACTGTGCTGGGCTTTCCCCCAAGCCTTCCTCAACAGAATGGAGAGGATATGTTGAGCTTACTGAACACACTCCTCTCCAAATGGAGATTACTTAAGAGTAAGAATGGAAGGCCATGCCTCCAGGCTCCCTGGCCCAGGTAGCACCAACTCCTGCACTTCACTGCCACCCTGTTTCTGCAGCATCACTACAATTCTTAATCGCCAACTCCTGGCCCAGATGTCATGCCCATACCCCATAGCCCCACCATGTTCCCCGTCACAGGGGCGGGGGGCTCTCCAATCTGCTGCAGGAGGCCTGGTGAACAACCCTTGGGCGGGAGTCACTCTCCAGACCCACCAGCAAATGTCCTTCTACAGCAGAAGGAGGGAGACCCCCAATTACAAGCTGCATCCCTTCCTCTCCACTAGCTGCTTACACAGTGATCACCTGCTCAGATGCCCAATCTCACCTGACATTCTGAAAAAAATATTTTTTCATTAAATTCAGAGAGTGATTTTTAAAAAAATCACAGCTCTGAAATTAAGTTTGGAAATAATCATTTTTATTAAGCAATGGTCCTGCAAAAAGGAGCTGGAAAGACCTTTGTCGGGTCCTTGTAGACATGGGAAGAATTTAATGCAAGACCCTGTTTTATAATCTCTTCAGTCAGAGGGCACCGAAAACACAGAGTGGCTAAGACTACATACCATAGGCTTAATTAGCTTTTTAAATGTGTTTTATTGCACTTATAAAATATCTGCTGGATTTGGCGCAATGTACTAAATGCCATAAGGACAAAAAAGGATTATACATTGGTTTTGTTTTTAAATAGTTCGGAAGACAAACTGCACTTGGCGTGACATGCAACAAATACCTTTGGGGCAATTATAAAGCAACATATCAACAAATATGAAATCATAAAGTACAGATCCAATGCCTAACTGCTAATCACGAAGATTTCCAAGAACAAGAAGCCTGAGCACAACTAGATGTAAGAAATTAAGTTCTTCCTTAGTTAAGAATCAGAGAGAGATCTAAGGGACAATGAGAGCAGAGAAATACAATGATCTGATCCCCAGATGAGTATGCAAATACATGTAAATAAGCACGGATATAACATTAGATGGGTTTTTCAGGAGAAAGTGTGAATGAAGTTCTGGATTTTCTTGTACCTGAATTTACCAGTTGTTGTTCCATCACCCCACAGCCAAGGATTTCCAGCCACTCTCCGTGGAAGTTCACCTCCATTTCAAAGGAAGGATGAGTGAAGGGGAAGTAGCAGTCCACCCATCTTATCTCCAGCCCTGCAAACAGGCCAAATTAAAAAACAAACATCATGAAAAGGCCTTCTACCCTTTTCATTATTTATATCAATATAACAAGTTACTCAATAAACACAAGATAGTAAATACGATAATAATAAATCAGCTTTGATCAGTGATTACACCCCCACACACACACACACACACATACTTTTTTGTGACCAAACTGGCCTTTCAGCTAATGACATCAATTACTACATTCCTGGTTAAATAAATAGCAAATAAACGAATTTGCAACATATTAGAGTGAGGTGATAAAAAAGTTGTGGAAAACTGGTCATGTCTTTTCCAGTATGAAAAATACTTTGTTCAGTTCCAGGGCCCTCTGAAACCAAACTGATCACCTGTCAAATCCCTACAACCACCTGGCAGAGGAAAAATTAGGCCAAGACTGTGAGAAAGCAGGTAATTCTGTTAGTTTCTATTAGTGAAAATGACATATTTTCACAGTTAAAGAAAGTTGGCCAGCTGGCAGATGACTCGGCCAAATCCAAATCCACCTGACTTCAAACTATGCTCTTGATGGTTAATTAAAGCATAATCCCTGCCTGTCAAAAAAAGATCTCCAGATAGGAGAGGAATTATGAAATACTTAGCCCTTTCCTAAGCCCCAAATGACAAAGAAGGAGGTAAGTTGTTTCTTCCATTGTTCTGCTTTAATTTCATTTCTTTTCCTGGTTGCCTGTGGTCTATGGCACATGACAACTGATTGCCATTTACAATTGTAATATATTTCCCTCGTTTTTAAAGGGGTATTGAGGTCTAATAAAGATGCAATAAAGTGTACAATTTGATAAATGCTAACATACGTATACATCCATCAAACCATCACCACGATCAGGATAATGAATATATCTGTAGCAGTTTGGCAGTTTGATGTAATTATGAATTCCAAAAATAGATATTGGATTATGCTTGTAAACTGGTCTGTTCATCTGGGCATGATTAAGTTATGATTAGGGCATTGACTGGGCCATGTCAGTAGGGTGTTGAGCCCCACCCCTTGGTGGGTGGGGCAATCAAATATGAAAGGCATGGCAAAGGACAGAGGGAGCAGTTTTGAGTTGGAATTGTGATGCGGAGTCTTGAGCTGGAGCCCTGGGAAGTAGCGTACAGAGGAGCTTGGTCTTGAGGAAAGACAGAAGGTCCTGGGAAGAGAAGCAAGCCATTCGCCTGATAATCTACAGCTGGCCCTTGTAGCACAAAGCAAGCCTGAGCCCAGAGAGAGGCAAGCCCTGGGAAGAGAGGAACCCAAGAAGCCAGAACCCTGGCAAATATCAGTAGCTATCATGCTCCAACACGTGGCAACAGACTTTGGTGAAGGAAGAAACTCATGCTTTATGGCCTGTTAACTGTAAGCTTCTACACCAAATGAATACCCTTTATAAAGACCAACAGATGTCTGGTATTTTGCATCAGCACCCTTTTGGCTGACTAATACAATGTCCATCATCCCCAAAAGTCTCCTCATACCCATTTGTAATCCTGCTCACCTGCCCATTGCCCCTACTGCTTCTGCTTGCTTCCCATCCATCACCAGGCAGCTTGGGCTGCCACTAGAATTAGTATACATTGGCTAGAATTTCTAAGAATGCAATCACACAGTATGTATCCCTTTTTTGTCTGGCTTCTTTCGCTCAGCATAATTATTTGAAGACTCAGCAATGTTGCTACATTTGTCAATAGTCCGTGCCTGTTTATGGCTGACTGGGTTTCACCAACACTTTTACTAAGTAGGAAAAAAGCAGATCCTGTTGCAGGGCACAGGGGAAATATACACAAGTGCCCCGAGGTAGTCCAAACTCTTCTATACGGAAGTGCATATGTGCAGAACAGTTGTTCATTTGCTGTTGTCATTCTGCAAAGAAGGCACCTGTGTACCTGAATGTCTGTCCATCTTTGAGATGGACAATCTCCAACCAATGTTTTCATTTGAAAGCACCAGAGACAATCCTGCTGGCAAACAGAAATGTATGAAGCACTGGGATATATAAATGGGAGCAAAAGGACTGGCATACAAAACCACTTTTATCATATTCTTTAGGAACTCTTGGCAGTTAAGCACAACTGGCTTTCAGGAAAACAATTTAGAAAAACAAATTTTTTGAGCATGGCTTTTCGTACTTGGCTCGAATTTTACCAAAAGCAGAACCAGACGCAGGGTTAACACTGTGATTTCATCATGACCTAATGATATATTACCTAAGTGCCTGGAATATAGCAGTTGGGTGAGATCTACACAAGTTAAATCTCTTTGTATCATTTTTAATCATTTGGACAGAGGTTAGGGTACATCGCTTTATATCTCACACCTGCAATAACTCTGGTCCCCCACCCCAGCCAGGCAGAAAGAATTTTAGAGACATTAATAGCACTTAAAATAATTAAGTGTGGATTCAAGTCATTCAATTATTAATGTTTATTAAGCCCTAACTAAAAACTTACTACATAAGGTCTGATGAGAATCTGAGCTTTCATAGATACAGAAGGCTCTTTACACACGACCCATTTGAACTACTCGTATTGAAGAGGCTTGTAAAGCACCCGATCAAATAAAAGCGGGTGTGATGACTGCTCCACTGTTCTAGGAACATTCTTTTATTAAAGGGCTTTTTCTTTACCATTTTGAAAATTAGAAACATTATAAGTTTAGATTACCACATTTTTATAATGTTGAATGAATTCATAAGATAGAAGGTCCATCTGTTGCATCTCCTCTCTGCTCCTTTCAGTAATATGGTTTAAGACCTTGGTCACCACGGCCCACAGATTCTCCTTGCCCAACCTTCCTACCAGTGTCTCTTTCAAATAGCAATGAAAGTAACTGGTCTATACTGAAAGCTACACACATGCAATCGTGAAAAGGGAGGGAAGTTAGCCAGTTTCTCAGAATCCATGAAGATGATAAATACTAAAGAGTTGTGGAGTAGAATATATTGACAATAATATCATAGAAACTAATAAAGAAAGCACAGAATGAGAAAAGTTGTATCTACAGTGTTGGGGAATTTTTCAGTCCTTTCCACTCAGATCCTTTGCAAATACACATTTCTTTTTAAATCTGCATGGCCCTGCAAAGAATGCCAAATCCATAAACCATTAATTTACTTGGTTCCACTATCTTAAGCTCTCAGGTTTTTCCTCCTTCACCTAAACAGGCAAAAGCTAAAATATGCAAAATAAAAAATTTTTGAGCAGCTTGTGGCTCCACTTCAAATATAAACTGGGAGTATTTGAAAGTAAATTATATTAGCTAATGTGAATTTTTTGCCAAAACACTGTATTCTTTTATATATTCTGACAATTTAAATTTAAGTTACTGATGATGCATGAAGAGTGATTTTATCTTTATTACTGGTAGAAGTATTTGTTGGATACTTTCATGCAAGAAATATAGTTTCTTCTTTATTTTCCACCATGACCGCAAAATGATAGCAAATATTGTGATATCTGGTTGAAAAGCATTTTTGCATGTGTCACATTAAAGGATTTGATAATGAATAACTGGCTTAAAACTATACCGAGTATGGCAAATTTGCAAAGTTTGAAAGTAAAGTAGATGTTTCCAGGGGATGGGGAGTGGTATGGATTTTTAGTTGTGGCTATTAGAGTGTAAATAAAAAATTCAAAATATAAATTGAGTATAGCTTATTCATAATATCAGTATTAATAGTCTGTGAAAATATCCACTAAAACTATATTTTGGTGTTACATATTAATAGAGAGGAATTCTTAGTAAACATGTCCAAATAATATGGATTCATTATACATTAGATTAATTTCTTATTGAGGCTACAGAGAAAAATTAAATGCACATGAATTATATATCAAACGAAATATAATGCCAGGTTTCTTTTTTTTTTCTTTAGCTCTTCATTTCTTTCCTTCCTTCTTCTACTCTTTTTCCTTTCTTTCTTTTCATTTGGAACTTAATTATTTGCTAAAACACAAAGCCTTGTTCAAACTGGTTGTAGAACTCGAGATTATAGCAAAACGTATATGAATTGGGAAGTGGATGTGGCTCAAGTGATTGAGCTCCTGCCTACCACATGGAAGGTCCCGGGTTCGGCTCCCAGTGCCTCCTGTAGAAGACGAGCAAGACAGCGAGCTGGCATGATGGGCTGGCACAGTGAATTGATGCAACAAGATGATGCAACAAAGAGACACAAAAAGGAAAGACAATGAGAGACACGACAAACCAGGGAGCTGAGATGGCTCAAGCAACTGAGTGCCTGTTCCTGGTCCTGGCTTGGTTCCTGGTGCCTCCTAAAGAGAAGATGAACAGACAGAGAGTAGACACAGAGAGCAGACAGCAAGTGCAAACAACAAGGGGGGGGGCATAAATAAATAAAATAAATCTTAAAAAAAAGTATATGAATTAATTTTGGGCCTTGAACAAAGTAAAAGAAAGAGCACTTTGGAATAAACCAGGTCATGTGATATAATTGTGTATTTAACTTTCTGAGGAAACACCAAACTGTTCTCCATAGCAGCTGCACCATATTACTTTCCCACCAACACAGTGAACCGTAACGTAAACCATGGACAATTATAATAATAGTGTTTCATCATTTCTAACGAAGGTATCACACTAATAAATAAGGCTAATAATGAGGTGGGGTGTATGGGACCTCTGTATTCTGCATGATTTTTCTGTAAAACCTCCAACTGCTCTAATAAAAAAAAAGAAAGAAAAGAATAAACCAAACCTGGGTTCAAATCTCAGACCTGTGCCTTTTTTCTGTGAAACTCTAGACAGGTTGGTCAACCTCTCTGAGCCCCAGCTGCTTCAACTCTAAGAATGGCACCGGCAGGAGCAGAGGCTTCCCTGGGGCCAGTGCTCTCCTTTGGACATTAGGGCACTCGCTCTGCTTTTTCTCCCGAGTGAGGATGCTGAGTTTGTGCAAGAATTGAGGAGAGCCCAGTGCTCATTCTCTCAATTGGGACCTCATAAATTGAGTGTTGGTTCCTCCAGGACGGTGACATGAGCCCGCGTGGAAAAGGCATGGCGAGAACTCTGAGTCTTTCTCAATTCTGGCAGGACACCACCTGCTCCGACCTTCACAGGGAGCCCAGGTGCACGGACAAGGCAGCTCTGCACCTTTCCCGCTCCGTGAACCCTTGGCCAGGCAAGCTGGAGACACCATGCAGGTGTGCCCACGTGTGTGTAGTCTCTACCAGCAACCCCTAACTCCTCTGCGGAGGGAGCGCCTCAGCAGTCTGAAATACTGTAAATATTAAATAGGCGTCGTTCCTGCCTTGACACACCTTCACAATTGATCTCATATTGAATCAAGGCAGCATTTAATTTCCCTGACTTACTGACTCATTAAAGAGATTCTTCCTCTGTTTTCCACATCCCTTATGTTTGAAGATGGGACTTGGCTATCAGAACCACCTCCCTCCCGGAGGTGGCAGGAACTAAATTTTGAAAGATTAATGGCCCAAATTAGGGCAAAAACAAACAAAAAAAAAACAGTGATTTTTCTATATCCTTCCAAAGCTCCCCTCCATGGAAACAGATAATTTTAAAAATTGACTATACAGATATGCAAATTAATCACAATTGTTTGGCATTCATTTTTCAATAGGTTTCCCCTCGGTTAGAGCCAGAGAAATGGAGTAAAGCACACTGGTCATGCTTCCTGGACAATATACAGCATGTATCCAAGGAAGGAAGGTGCTCTCTGGCTATAAATGAATTCTCAAAAACTTGGGATTATCCTCTGTGATCACAACCTAACCAGGGAAGTTACCCAGCCGCACTGTCAGAAGCACTTGGCAATCCCATCTGCTTTGCTTCTGTTGAAGTAAGAGCTATAATCTCTCTCTTTTTTTTAAATTGTGGTAACAGAAATATAACACAAAATTGGCCATTTTAACCATTTTTAAGTGTACATTCAGTGGCATTAATTACTTTCACAATGTTATTCACCCATCACCACCATGCATCACCAAAACTTTTTTGATCATCCATTAAGCAATAACTCACCATTCCCCCCTTCTCCCAGCCCCTGGTAACCTTCGAATCTCCTGTCTCTGTGAATTTGCCTAGTCTACCTATTCAGATAAGTGGAATCATACAATGTGTCTGACTTATTTCCATCAGTATAATGTCTTCAAGGTTTGCTCCTGTTGTACCCATGTATCAGCACTTCCTTCCTTTTTACAGCTGAGTAATATGCCATTGAATGGCCACCAAACATTTTGTTTCTCCATCCATCTGTGGATGGACACTTGGGTGGTTTCATCTTTTGGGTGCTGTTAACAATGCTGCTATGAACACTGGTGTACAAGTACCTGCTTGAGCCCCTATTTTCAAATCTTTTGGGTGTGGAATCAAAACCTTTTAAACTGAATATATCGCTAGTAACATACAGACCACTTTTTTCAGATTTCTCACTATTATTCTATTCTAATAGTTTACCATTAAAATAATTTCTTTTTGGTTTGAATAGGCAGAGCATTCACAGGGCTCACAAATCAAAATTGGATGCATCTTAATCATATCTTAGTCCCCATCATGCCCCACTCCTCCTGGCCCCTGTAAGTATATCCCTAGGGTTTCCTTTTTATTGCCAGATATAAGCAAATATAATGTGTATTTGTATTTTCCCTCCTTTCTGACATGAGCGACAGCATGCTATGTACATTATTCTGCAACATCCTTTTTTTCTTTATTAGAGAAGCTGTGGGTTTACAGAGCTATCATGTGTAAAATCCAGGATTCCCATATGGCACCCTATTATTAACACCCTGCACTGGTGTGGCACATTTGTATAATTGTACTACTAACTATAGTCCATGGTGTAACTTAGGGCTCATTGTTTTTATTGTGTAGTCAAGACACTTTTAAAAATTTTATTCAGTTATTATGGCAGTTTGGTATTTTTTATGAATTCTAAAAATAGATATTGGATTATGTTTGTAAACTAGTCTGTTCCTCTGGGCATACTGGATTCAGAGGTTTCACCTTGACTTGATTAAAGTATGATAAAGGCTTTGATTGGGCCACATCAGTAGGACTCACAGAGAAAACTGCACAGCAGAGGAGTTTTGATGCTGAAGTTTTTAATGCTGGAGCCCTGGGAAGTAAACACACAGAGAAGCAGATAGGTGAGGAAAGACAGAAGGCTCCATTAGACATGGCAGAGGCCCTGGGAAGATAGACGAGCTGATAGTTTACAGCTGGCCTTGTGAAAAGAGCAGAGCAGCTGAGCCTGAAGAGAAACAAGCCCGGGAGAGAGATGAGACTTATCCCAGCCTACAGCAGATATTGGAAGAAGCTGGGACCATGGAGCCTTAAGAGGAAGAGGAAGGCTCAACCCTTGCAGATGTGGGCAGCCATCTTGCTCCAACATGTGGCAACAGACTTTGGTGAGGGAAGTAACGTATGCTGTATGGCCTGGTAACTGTAAGCTTCTACCCCAAATAAATACCCTTTATAAAAGCCAACAGATTTCTGGTACTTTGTATCAGCACCCCTTTGGCTGACTAATACAGTTGTGTACCATGCTTCTTTCATGTATTATAATAACAAATTCTGAGCCTCTTAATATGATTGCACAGATCACATCCTCAGTCCCTTTATTCTAATGCATAATATCACACTGTATGACTATAGCATAGTTTCTTTAAGCAGTCCCCAATTGATTTACACTTGGATTATATCCAGTACTTTGCTATTAAAAACAATGCTGCAACAAACAACGTTGGTGTGTCAAAGAGTAAATGTTACTTTAATAAATATTGCCAAATTGTCTTCTTCCAAAGTTGTGCCATTTTGCATTCCCATTAGCTGGATACTTTTCAAGGACCCCAAGGCCCCACAAATAACTACTGAAAGAGTCAAATCTAGAACTCAGGTCCCTGAATGAAGATCCAGGACTTTCCTGATAAAAGACCATCAGCTTGACTGCCTTACTCAGCTCTCACGCAGCTAATGGAACCCTGGGAGAATGTGCAGTGCACTCACGGCCAAAAGTTGCAGGTTCCAGGTTGTTCCTGCCTTCCCTACTGTCTGCAACTTTGTCTCCCCCTTGGCAAAGGAAGAGTGTCTTCTAGACTGAGTCCCCATATAGCTGATGGTTATGAGGAAAAGGAGGCACATGTAAGAGCAGGAAGCAGACATATGGGAGCAAAAAAGTTGATCTTATTTCTAAAGCCAACCTCAGGAGTAGAACGAAGTCACTGACAATTCACAATTCATTCCCTATCAAAGCCCATACAAACCTGGCAATATCACAACTGTGACTCTTTAGTGTGCCATATATATATATCCTGTGTCTACCCAGCCACATACCCTTGAGTCCAGTACATAGACTGCTAAATGGAACAAAAATCATTCTTATGACAAAGCAATGCTGAACACTACCTTTTCCCTTTTCTAGAGCATAATAAAATCCTCTGACATGGGACCTCCATAATACACAGCCCATCTTATCACTATTTCAGTCCCAATGACTCCCTCTGCTAAGAAATACACAAAGTAACATGAGAAAAACAACAGGCTGGTAATATCTCCCACTAGTGACCATGGTGTAACTGATCCATAGCTATTAGTTTTCTGTTTGTTGGAAAGACCAGTCTGTAAAAGTATTCTTACAAGCTGTTGCCCTGACTCTTGCAGAGGAACCCTTTTCATTAGGATTTTGACCTTAAGATAATATTATCATTTCTCCACCCTCCCCACTCCCAATGAAGTTAGAGAGCATTAAATGTGCCCCTCGTTCTAAAATCTGGGTATGGGGTCAGAGGAACTGGAATAAGTGACCATGCCCTGCTATTTATCATGCACAAGGAGGGCCATGACTAACAATACCCATTCTAGGGGTGAGCCACAACTACAGGCCCATTGGTTCTCAATCCTCTTCTCCCACACTCATTCACAAAGTAAATTATTTTCAGATCTCTATAGGCTACAAAGACAAGGCTTGTAGACACAAGTGACATACTCTATCCCTGAAGAACCATCTAATTGGTCACAGCCAGGTGGGTGGGTAGGACCTAAATGTATCAAAACAGTAATCACAGATCTAGGATCAAATCCAAGCTCCATAACTTTTAGATAAAACTTGGGCAAGTTTCTAGACCTCTCACTACCTCAGTTTCATTTAAAATAGGAAAAATAGTTAACTCAAAGGGTTTTTGTGATAGTTTGGTAAAGTAAATGAGTATAAAGAACTTAGCAGAGTGCTTGGCACTTAGTACTTGCTCAATGGGTGATTTCTGAATTGCATGTCATGGAAAATCAGGCCATAATCTAAAATACCATTCACTACTTTATAATATTAAAATATAAATACTTCTATTTGTGTTCCTAAGGAAAATAACATCTGCTGTTCAACTACTGAGTGCTAAGCAATATCCTAAATATTGTACATACCTTTTAATCCTTAACACTGATGGAAAGCTGATATAAACACTGTACAACAAATAATACCATTCCTATTTCACAGATGAAGTAAACGTGGTTCAGACAGCATATGTAACTAATTAAAGAGTACATAGTGAGTAAATGCTAAGATCAGAATTCAAAACCAGGTTAATCTAAAAACAAAGCCCTATGCTGCCCTCCACTGGAATAGATAATAAAAAAACTACATCAGTGCCATTTGCCCTTAAGAAGAGGCTCACATCACGGAATATACGGAAGAAGATGTCACTGTATGTGCAAGAAGACAGATCTTACAGTGCTGAAAGACAATGTCAAAAAAGTAATTTTTAAATTATTTCAAATTTTTTCAATTTTCTGTATTTTATTTGCTATTTTCAAAACTATAATTATTATTTCATTTTCTTATTAATTTTATTTGGTTATTTTATTGGTTTCACTTTTTAAGATGTTTTGGATCACAGAAGGGTCACAAATGTGGCAGAGGAGGATCACTGGTGTGGGATGTCACTGATGGAGGATGCATGGGAGGAGCTTCACCTGGGGCACACTGCTAAGGCATATGAATGAGTTCAAGTGCTCCTGGGGCATTGTCACAGTGGGTGGAGAGCCACACAATAACCAAAAGAATATTGAATTCCCATCCTGCTTGAGCTCTGCCATATTCTCTAATGGGACAGCAAGAATCCCCTGAGTATAGGGGCAGTGCCTAGTGAAGGAGGCTGGACCACTGTGATGGGCCCTTGATATTGAAGACTGTATTTATGAACTTTTTCCTTTGAAATTGAAACATGGGCTATTTTATAGGGTGCCTAAGGGTTGCCTCCTGGGACCCTCCTTGTTGCTGAAATGTGGCTTCTCTCTAAGTCAAACTCAGCATGTAAATTCATTACCTTCCCCCTAGTGTGGGACATAACTCCCAGATTTAAGCCTCCCAGGCACCAAGGGATTATTACCAAGTGCCAACTAGCAATGCACCTGGAAAAAAGATTTTGACCAAAAGGGGGAAAGGGTAAATACAAATGAGTTTTAATGGCTAAGCGATTTCAAAGTGAGTCAGGAAGTCAATCCAGAGGTTATACTTATGCATGTCTCAGCAGGATTTCATTGACTGCCACAGTGAATACTGCCTCAAATAGTGGGTCTCCTGAGGGCTCTAGAGACATCCAGACACTATAGGCATGGCAGACAGCTCAGGAGTTTGGTACCTGCCAGTGGGCCCTACTTTGGAATTCATACTCCCTGGTGTGACAGAGTTGGACTCATTTCTGGTTTCCTTACACATGGCTCTTCTGTCCTCTCTATCTGAACATATAGTTAGTACTAGACTTGATAGGTATATGTCCAAGAGACTTAAATCTTTGGGCTGTCCATGTGCCATTTGGGTCCTGAATCTCAGCATAGTTGCAACACCTATTCTCCAGGTCATTGGACTCACCCAGGACAACTAACAAGGAGATGATGATGGATAACACCCATCCCAAGGAACAGAGAGAGTCTGCGACTTCAAATAAGATAGTCCTATCCATCTGCCCCATGGGATCTAAGCCCCCTCTCAATTAGAGGCAGAGTGAGCATCACCATCCCAGAATCCTCAGGACTGAGGAATGAACAATGGACTAGAGTAGACTTACTGTTTTTCTACTATAGACTTATTGTTATTCTAGCAATGGAAGAACTTTTATCATTTATGTGGAGGCAGTGGCCACCAGAGGTTCTAAGGGGAGGGAGGGGGAAAAACAGGTGTAATATGGGGGCACTTTCAGGACATTGTAATTGTACTGAATGACGTTGCAATGATGGATACAGGCCATTATATATTTTGTCATAACTTACAAAATTGTGTGGTACAGGGGGTAAACTATAATGTAAACTATAATTCATGCTTAGTGGCAATGCTCCAAGATGTCTTCATCAATTATAACAAATGTACCATGCTAATGAAGGATGTTGTTAATGTGGTAAAGTGTGGGAGGGATAGGGAATGGGGCATATGAGAATCTCCTATATTTTTTATATAACATTTATATATTGTAAAGTATTGTTTTAATAAAATTAAAGTAAAAAATATATAAAAAAACAGGCTCACAGACCAGGATGGCACCAGACCAAGATGACGTGGTAAGGTGAGTCTCCTTGGTCTATTAACAAAAAACAATAATAGATATCATAAAAAAAGAAAATAAAAAGGCATAATCTATCAAAGACCTAAATATGAGAATCAAAACTTATAAATTCCTAGAAGAAAATACAGGAAAATATCTTTAGAGCCTTGTGTTAAACAATGTTACACCAAAAGCATGAGCAACAAATAAGCAAAAAAATGGATAAATGGGATATCATCAAATTTAAAAACTTTTGTGCACCAAAAGAGTTCATCATGAAAGAAAAAAGACAATGTACAGAATGTGAAAAAATATTTGGAAACCATATCTCTGATAAGGGTTTAATATCCAGAAGATATTAAAACAATTCTACAACTCAACAACAAAAAGACAAACAACCCAATTTAAAAATGGGCAAAAGTACAGAGAGTCATTGATTGTACACTTCAGATGGACTGTATGATATGTGAATAAAACTGCTTTAAAAATAATAATGGGCAAAAGACTTGAAGACATTCTTCCAAAAAAGATGTAGAAATGGCCAATTGACATAGGAAAAGATAATCAACATCATTAGCCATTAGGGAAATGCAAATCAAAACTACAATAAGATACCACTTCACAACCACTAGAATGACTGCTATTTAAAAAATGGAAAATAACAAGTGTTGGAGAGGATGTGGAAAAACTGGGACTCTCATACATTCTTGCTGGGACTGTGAAACAGTGCAACTGCTAAGGAAAACAGTTTGGCAGTTCCTCAGAAAGTTAAATACAGACTTACCATATGAGTTGGCAATCCCACTTCTAGGTATATAACCCCCCAAACTGAAAACAGGACTCAAACAGATATGTGCACACTGATGCTCACAGCAGCATTATTCACAATTACCAAAAAACGGACACAAATCATGAGGCCATCAACCAATGAAAGGATAAACAAAATGTGGTATATACATACAAGGGAATATTATTCAGCCATAAAATACAATGAAAGTTCTGATATATGCTACAACATGGGTGGACCTTGAAGACATCATGTTGAGCAAAATAAACCAGACACAAAAGTACAAACAGGGGCCCGGCTAGATAGCTCAGTGGATAAAGAGCTCGCCGGGGTACCACATGGGAGGCCCCGGGCCTGGGTTCGGTTCCCGGGGACCTCTCCGAGCGGGCAGACGGCCTTGAGAAAGGCAAGCCGCCGTGGGCGGGGCAGAGCCGCCGTGGGCAAGGCAAAAAGTCGCCACGGGCAGGGCGGAGCCCCCACGGGCATGGCAAAGTCACCCGTGAAAAGCGGAGCTGCCACCCGCGAAAGCGGAAGCCGGCAGCCCGCAAAAACATGGAGGACTGCTGCCCGCAAAACATGGAGCGGAGCCGCCCGTGAAAACGGAATGGAGCCGCCCTGGAACGGAATGAGCCACCGCCGTGGAGGGCCGACTCGGCGCGTCGCCGCGGGGACGGGGGGAGACAAGAAGCAGACATAGAAAAACACAGAAGAATGGACACACAGCAAGAGCAAG
>PVKH010006741.1:0-20785 GCA_004027955.1 Chaetophractus vellerosus | reverse complement strand
CATCCCATCCAAATTTGCCTCCAGGCAGAAGAACATGGTTATTCAAAATATTTGCCACGAATGTGGTAGAACAGGAGCCCCCACCGGCTCCGCTTTGTATTTTCTGTAAGGTATTTGATATGGCATGCCTTTGAACAGTCAGTCATTCCCTAGGCAGTTATCATGTGCCTACTATGTGTCCACAAAGAACTGCACTACATTTTGCAGGTTTAAAGATGACTGAGATTCTGAATTTATTCACTCAGTCTCTACAGAGTCTAAGCCCCGGAATGACAAGAATTTACCTTGCAGGTGTCGTGTAAACATGGACTGAGATCTGGATGCTGGAGATAGATTTGTGGGTGGGTTATAGTCACTGGAACTATGTTTCCAATGTGTGGAAAGGTTTGTCTGTGTACATGACAGGGCTTCTAGATCATTCCATCTCTGCTTTCATCAGGTAATTCACAAATTCCCCCAGGAACCCCCAATGTATTAAGGTAAAACAACTCATAACTTTTCCTCAACTATCTTTCTGTGTGGTTTCTGTTTCTCATTGTGCTTACGGTCTTGTGGATATGTTTTGAAGCCATGTATCTGGACAATGTAAATCTTATAACAGCAATTTTGTACTAACACAATGACTAGGTTCACCTCCTAGGGTAACATTGTTGATAAATGTTGCATTTTCATTTTTGGGGTTGGGGGCAAGTAAAATGGAGTAAAGTGAAGCTTAAATTTAATGGATAACCCACTATTGCCATCTCCAAATATCATATCTCAAAGCAGTAGTAAGCACAGAAAACCTAGCAAAAATGATTAAATTGTAGTAAGATTCTGTTATTTACTGATATCAATGAATCAACCTTCAAAAATATCTTTTCTTTCAATCAAGTTACTTATCAGATAGAAAAGGAGTTAAAGGGTTGGAATTCCCAACCAATCCAGAGAATCTTCTTGAAGACTTTGTTTAAGATGCTCTGGATGTTTTCATTTCAAAAGAGTCAGATTATTTAAGGAACTTGTTCTTGGCATTAGACATTCTAGTTTCCAGCCATGCTAATCACTGTTTCCCTGTAAAGCCAAAATTTAATTACTTAACATTGTAAATCCTTTCTTTAAAAAGATAAAATAAATAAAATATATGAAGCTCTTGCCCAGCTCAATAGACAATGCTGTTATAACTAAGAAATGATATCACTTAACTAGCTGAGAATGTGTCCTGAGACACATTCTTTCATAGAAGGGCAGATGGATTACATCTGAGGATATTAGAGAACTTTCCAGAAGTGAGTGCAGCACACACACACACACACACACACACACAATCCTCACGTAGTGTGTTTTTATGACCTAAATATCTTGGTCTTCATGTGAAGCCATTTCCCTCTATGCAAAGCCTAAATGTCTCGAGTCACATTCCATAATTACTTGAACTGCCTATCATCCAAATATTGTGGATTGTGGGACATAAATGCCAGCCACGAGGGTAGCTAATATAGTTACAGTTATTTATGCATCCATGTCAGAGAAGCACCTTAAGAACAGTGCACTGTCACTGAAAAGGAACAATTTAAAATCCTTATAAAAGAGTGTTTCCTCTCCCTCTGCCTTTTAATATCTGTATCCTCCATCCACATTTTTCTGCACTGCTACTTTTCTCCAAAGCTACAGTGCCATTTAAAATACTCATTTTCATGTATTTGCTTTGGTGCAGCATGAAACTATATATAATGAAAAGGAATTTCCAAAACAGAAAACCCACAAGGTGTACCTAAGGAGTTCCCATCATAACCTCTTTCCTTTAAGTAAATGGAAATATTTCCATCTGATAGTATTTCTAAATAAATATGGATCCCACACCCATCACGTGTCAATTGCACTGATAAAGCACCTTTTTAAATTTTTAGGGGCCAAAGAAAACCAAGAAACCTAGGACTTCAAAAGGATGTTCCATTTCCAATTTCAATTCCAAAGAACATGGCAAAAGACTTTTTAAAGTTACTCAAACTTTCCCCCAAACAACATTTCTTCTTTGTCAAAACTACCGTCAATAATTCAGGTCCTGACAACCATGGCTTGTTACTATTTAAAAAGAACATTTAATCCATCCTCTTTTCTGGTCCTAAAAGAAATCAGTCACCACCAGCCCCCATCCCACAAGAGCCACTCAAATAGACAATGGTCAGAAATGTGACTGGAATAGAAGAACGTGACAGCTTTAGGTTGAATGTTGTTGAGCTCAACTCTTGAGCAAATACCTTGAAAGTCCATGACATAGTCATTTATCTTTCTTTTGAGGTATGATTAGATTTACAGATTGGGGGCTAAAGGGTGGTGTGGGAAACAGGGAAGTAGGCTGAGATGAAGTTTGGCAATCCTATAGCTACCACAATGGAAAACAAATGTTCTCTGCATATATTCACCTTCTCCTCTCTGTAAAGGAATGGCCTGTGGAGTCTATCTGAAAAAATGGCTAGGGTGAAAAAGCCCGATTCTCTCCTGGAAGTGAAGAAGCCTAATAATATGATGACTATTTGCCAGAAAATAAAAATTTGAAGGGTGGAATTATATTCTCTAGTGGTATTTGGGAACTGGGAATAATCACAAGGATTTAGAGCAGAACTGGTCAACAGAACTTTCTGGAATAGTGGAAATGGTCTATACATATTCTGTCCAATATGAGCATTTGAAATGTGGCTAGCATGGCTGAAGAACTAAATTTTAAACTTTTATATTTTATTTAAATACCCATATGCATCCAGTGGCTGCCCTATTGGACTGAGCAGATTTAGAACCACTATTCAAAGTTTACTGAGAGTGTAATACCAATGCTCAATTTTTCCTCAAGATCTTTTCTACAAGGAAACAGGTGTCCAAGATATGCAGTAATATACTTGGCTATGTGGTTGCCAAATCAGATAAATCCACTAACCCTACCAATTCAAACTGTTTCAACTTAGTTTACTTGCTCTGTGAGCTTTTAAATGCTTGCCATGGTCTTTGAGACAAAAAGGAGAAAAGAAAATTTTAAGATGGTCAGTTGTTGTTTATTTTGCAACCAGAATGTTCCTGAAAGCCGTAAGAGAAACCAGAATGCAGAATGAAAGCAGACAAACAAAAAGCAAACAAAAAAACATATTTGGTGGGGAAAGGAAGACGGAAAGGCTTAAAGGACAGTGACCTCAAATTCCTACTCCTGTTCTTAATAGGAGGCCTATGTGACAACAATCTAATAAAGCAGAAAGCATATAGAGTTTAAACTGTGTCTTGCCATCCCAGTAGAAGACAATCACAGAAACTAATAATTTTTATCCACTTCAAACTGTCCCGAAGATAAGTAAATAATTTCAATCCCAGAGATGTAAAATGCTTAGTGTCCCTGAGATAATACCCAAGTTGGGTCCCAGATTTCCCAGTTTGTGTTCTCAGCACTACACCTTTCGCTCTGGCTCTCCTAAGCACAGACTGAGCTATGAGTAGAGAAAAAACTTCCTCTCCATTCCCACTTGTCCCAAACTCTTGTGAACAGAAAACAGTGTTTTACCTGTGCTACTCTGCTTGGCACAAACATTCCTAAAGACCGTGCAATTTACACAACTTACCAAACACACAGCGAAATAGGAAATTATAATATACAAGGGTTCGAAGAGGAAGCTTTACACTGGGGTATGCGTTTTGCTATAAAACCAACTTGCACCTTACTCAAAAGAACCTTGGGTTCAAGAGAGACAGTTCTAAGTTTCCAAAGCAAATGACATTTTTATTTGTATTATGCCTCTGGTGGCCCACTGGGACAACGAGAAGATACTAAGATAGAAGCAAGCGATTATTTTCAAGACCAAAAAAATAACTTGCCATCCTCTTTTTAGAGCTAGAACTTAGATGGCATCTTTCTCAACATTCTCATTTTAGATGTGAAAAAACTGAGATGGTTTTAAATGACTTGCTTCAAGTCACACAGCCAGTAAGGAGAAGAACTAGGTCCTAGAGGCAGGATTTCTGCCTCCAGGTTTAGAGCTTTCTTTACTCTAGAAAGCACAATAAGATAGTTGTCTACAAACCAGAAAATGAGAAAGAAAAGGACAAGTATCCTGTGCATGTCACAGTTATCTAAAAAATGCTTATTATTTTCAATTTGAATTCTATTTTGATGTAAAATTTGCCATGCCTTTATATGAAATTACATGGCGTACTGAAGGAAGAAAGAAAATTATGTTTCTGGACCTATGCAAAAATTTATCCACTTTGTTGTCTGAATTGTATAAATGCTCCTGGGCCCTCAGATCATCTTCTATGGATAAATGCTACACTGCTGCAGATAAGCGCAAGAGATAAGTAACATTTCACATTGTAAACGTCACGTACTTTGAATTTTATACTGTGTTCTTATAAATGAAATAGAAAATGCTAAACAAATGCAAGAATGGGGCTTACATTCTTGTGCTGTTGGTCTTGTTGATGATCACAGACTTCCCCGTTTGATCCACATTGTGATCCAGCCCGAAGTAAGCGGCCACCCGATGGACAAGCATCCTCTGATAGGATGACATCTGAGGGAACTTTTTATAATGATTACTGGAACAGAATGCAAGAAAGAGTGAAATCAGCGTTTCAGTTCCTGGCTCGCAGTAGGTTTTGCAGGTACACACACCAAACCATTTCTCTTCCAGCCAAACCACTAAGCCTATTTCAGCTCTGGCATCGCTTAGTGTTCTGATTTCCAAGCAAATTTCCCACTTATTTCAGATTTACTGATTAAGCCACGATAAGTATCTTTGTTTTACGGTTGCATGTTTCTCTTGCCAAATAGAACGTAACGTCTTTTGGAAAGTGTTTACTGTTAGCCCATGGTACCTTATCAATGTAGCCAGGCAAAGGACAAATGATAGGGCATTACATGTGATTGCAAATGCCTATCTGGAGATGTGTCACTTCACTGTTTGCACTGAAAGCAGCACAATTATTTCCAGGCATAACTGACTGCAGCCAGCTGGAGCCCATTAAAAAACTATAATAAAAATGAAAAGGGTCGATTCTTGTTACAGCTACTCTATGCTAATCAGTGGCCCCCTCTTTATAGCCATTTTTGTCAGGAATTTAACAAGCAGGAGCTCACATGGTCCAAGCAACAATTCCCATCAGCATATGACTCCTAACTCCAAAAGCATGTACATTTAACAAATCAGGAAGCAAATTAAACAAGGTTTTATCTATCCCTGGTTCGTTCTGGAATGTATAATTAACCCCAAATACCAAACTAAGACACAGTGTGTAAATTAACCAGCATGGCAATTTAACATACTTGTTGTCACCAATGAAATCAATAATTTCCTGCTCCATTTTCAAGAGTATCATCCTGTCCCTGCAAAATAAATGTCAAGATGTCTAACTCTTCTCTCAAATATGTTGTCCATTTGCATATTATTTCATTCTGTATATGCTTTTTGTTTCCCTCATTCGGTAAGTATTTCAGAACATCAAAATGTTTTTAGTGTCAATGTTAATTATGACATGCAAGGTAATGGACCTAAAAAACACATCAAATAAATAGCATATTTTTGATTAATAGGAAATGGCAACAAAACAAGGCCCAAGTATTGACTGTAGGTGGATAACTAGCCACATCGAAACATAATTGGCTTATTTAACATCACTAATTCTCATTCTCTATTTTCCCCTTAATCAGTATTTGTGTGTGTGTATGAGAGAGACCTGGAAAGTAGAACAGGAAAACTATAATTTATTCATTAGTGTAACCATCCACGAATTAAGACTATCTGTAAACACTAACCTTGTAAACTATTA
Organism: Chaetophractus vellerosus; assembly: GCA_004027955.1. Lineage (NCBI taxonomy): Eukaryota > Metazoa > Chordata > Mammalia > Cingulata > Chlamyphoridae > Chaetophractus > Chaetophractus vellerosus. Next base: position 14,998 of record PVKH010006741.1, on the reverse strand, counting down.
TGAGAAAAGAGAAAATACAGTATAACTTCAGGGAGAGGGTCTGCATTTTATAACCACCTTCTTAGAAGTGTTTGGATTCTAATATTCTATCTGACACTTCCAAAAATAAGAGATTTATTGAAGAATTTACCTTGAATTATTCTTTAATGTGTTAATCAGAAACTCGTGTAAGTCTATGCCTGTAGAATCCGTATATTCTTGACTGCAATCTGAAATAAACAGTAGGACGGAGTTGTGAGGAACAACGGTAGAGAGGTGGGGAGGGGGGAGCTTTCCAAGCTTTCCTGTTTCCTTCCTGCTTAGGTAAATTTTAGGTGAAGCTATTAGTATGAGAGATACATGTTTCCAAACTAGCAAGCTGGCAGTGTAACATCAGAGTGAAAATCAGATTCAGGGAATGAGAGCACCCGGGAGATTCTGAAGGTGGGAAGGTCCAACCGCCATCATGGGAGGGGAAGAAGGCACAGTCAGGGGTGGTGGTGGGGAGGGGGTGGAGTCACCAAGCTGAGTTCACTCTGTGCTGTAAATCCCCAGGGACACGCCCTTCACCTGACGCTCCCAACCCACATAGAGAGCTCTCAGGAGCTTGAGATCCCAGGAACCCTCTTTCTCTTAAAACAGAGGAAAGCAAAAAAAATAAAGTTCTGCTACAAGAATATCTAAATAGTCACCAGAATAAGAAACAGGAGGGCACTAAATATTGCCAAGCCTCTCATATAGCCTTCTGATGCTGGTGAAAGCTTAATTTCTGAGACAGTTCTAGGAATCTGAACTTCTTTACTCTTGTTTATATTTTGAGTTCTAGATACTCAACGGCAGAGATAACCTTTGCAATAGATGTGGTTTTAGAGCATAATATTAGAAACAGTCTTCATTCCTAAGTCAATCAGTGGCCCTAGTCTTTCTCAATTACTTATTTTTAAAAGTCTACTGAAAGCTTGTTTATTCACGGCATTCTTCATTTCAGCTTAATAAAGACTTAGTTTTGTTTTGTTCAATTTTATGTAGGGCAACCATTTGAAAAGTCTTCTGGATTGTAGGCTTGGAGTTTTAGAAGAGTTGATGTTCCTTAGCAAACATTTTATTGAAGTAAAGGTTAAGTATTTTTTTTTTAAATGAGACATTGCGTGACAATCTATGGGTACGGAGACCAAATTCATCTGTGCCAGATAAAATGCTAACCCCGAATACCCACTAAACTTTGGAGACCATGTCTCTTATATGCTGAGAATTGTTCATCTTCTTTCTGTCTTTAAGATGAGTATGAAAGTTAAGATATAGAACTGTTCATCAATCCATGTTAATTGAACTAATAAACCTGAATTAAGAGCAGATCTATATTCACTCTTCTGGGTGGCTCTGTCATTGGAAATAGGAGATGCACGTGTGAATTCAAGAAAATATGTGATCCTAGAAAGAAACCTCTCAGCTGCACAAATAATGACACCATGAACAGAAAGAAAACTGAGTTCACATCTTTTACACACACACACATACACACATATATAAAATTATATGCAAAGAATTTGGTGGGAGGGAAATTCCTGTGAAATCTACAGGATTCTGTGACTACCTAGGTGCCCAAATTGAGTAAATTAAGGAAACATTTTCACATTCACCTTTTGATAACATTCTGATCTTGGGTTTTTCAGAGGTTTTATCTTTGTTTTTATCCTTTTCTTTTTCTCTTTCAGAGTCATCTTTCCTAGATTTATCATCCTCTTGCAGGCTGGGGAAACTGGAAAGCTGTAAATGAATTGATTCCTGTTGGGGAAAAAATATAATAATTTAGGGCCAAATTTAATAATCTCTGACTGGTTTCCATTTTGCACAGAGGTTATTAAGTACAGGAAAATGAAAGCCAGGTGAAGATATTTTTTTCTTACTTAAATGGTAAAAAATTAAACCTGTCAGAAAACTAATTGCCCTTTAAGGCAAATTCTACTTCAGAAGTCAATGGGAGGTCATGAGAAATATCTAGTACTAAAACTTTGCCTCATGAATATTAACTTGCAGCAAGTTAAATTCCGGTAGATCACAACTCTTATTTTTCTCTACAGGTTTATTTTTAAACACTTAGGAAAAATTCATTTATCAGTAAGCTTGCATCACAGCTACTGTAATGTCTCAAAATAAAAAAAAAAGTCTGCCGTTTTTTTCTATAATTCCTGGTAAGGAGAAATTGGCACAAACACAGACAGACAGCTATTATGAATCATAATTACAGATAAAACAGACATAAGGCCGTAGTAGCCAATTTACAATAAATCTATATTTTAACCATATTAACAATGTCTTCTACTGCTATGAAAAACCAAACTAGATAGTTGCAGGAATACTAGGTATGGATTATTCTCATAATTGTTTACAAATGTCATTAAGAAAGCATTATAATATATGGATTACGACATGCATTGCCTTTTAGATTCGGTAGGAAGTATAATATCTTCTGAAATGTAAGATTCTCTAAAACCGATGGTCATTGTAACATCGATCGTTTACAGTATTGGGGCTGGATCCATTTTTTAACTTATTTTGCACTAAAAACAGATCATTTTGTATTAACTAACACAGATCAGGCATCTGGTGGAAGTATGCTCACTGTTTTGAAGAAGAATGAGCCAAATCTTATTTTTCAGTTTTATTAAAAACTCTGTGCTGTGATTAACACTGACAAATTAGCCAACATTAAACCCACCTGCTCTTATGTAAGAGTTCACTTGATGGGAAAGCTACTGACATTAAAATTTATGATGTAGGAAAAAAAAAAATTCCCAATGACTAATAGTGTCTCTGGCTGAAAACTAAACTAATGCTCACTCTCCACGTGACTCAATTGATGCCTGTACCTCCTCAATTATGGCCAATCTGGAATTCCTAAGGGTTCTCGGTAAGCCTGGCCAATCTGATGAGCATAAAACAAAAGTCCTCCAAAGCCAAGTTTCATTTTAGGCAGGGGCTCCATGTGACATCCCTGGCTGGAATAAAAAGTCACCATGGCTGGAAAGATACACGGCACAGAGGATGAAACGAAACACGTGCTCATGCTAAATATTTCTCTTAGCCAGGTTTCCCGACCTCCACATGTTGATACTGGGGACGGACATACACAAAGTATGTAAAATTGAGTGTCATTTGATTACAGGGGCGCTTGTTACACAATCTGGGACTGAGAAGTCTTAATCTACAACACTTTGGGCACGTTATATGGTTATGAATTGCTTCTACATGCTAAGGAAACACTTGGAGCATTTCTAGCTCAAAGGACATGGAAGGGGCTGAGGAAGAATCAATTCTACAGTTGATCACGAGGGGAAACTGAGGGTTCTCAGGTCATAAAAGTAGTAGTTTCATTGTCTCTTCACAACTAATTGAACCATTCAGTCTCTGTAAGTTTGAATCTAAAATCAAAGAGGCTTGGAAATTCATTATAAATGCGAGAGCAGAAGCTAGAAGACATCACCTACAAAACTGCACAAACTGTTGCAATGTGTTGACAGACACTATATCCAGAAAAACACCTTTTCTATACATAGTCACACATTATGGTGTTGAAAGAACACACAAAAGTGCTATAGAGTTGGTAAAAAACAATCTGTTATTTTTTAATATTTTTATTGATATGCTCAATAATAAAATACAAGTGTTAATAAATACATTGGTACAGGATAAGTTTATATCCAACAACAGTGAAAGAACGATTCAAGTTGCAGTCATACACTGATAGGCAAATAGGGTAACATTAGAAAAGCAAAACTCCTTTAACTTAAGGACAGACTGAACCATCAAGTATGGGTCTGAGGTCAAGTAATACAGGTAGCAAGATTTTTCCCCACGCAGGAAAATGAAGGCAGTTTTCCAAATACTGGGAATATACAAATGTTGGGGAAGCAGTACAATCGATATACTGTATACTTCTGCCAGTGTTCTCTGGGATTCAGTTCCCCTCATTGTGTTAATGCCGGTAGTACCTACTGAAGGCATTGCATATAAACTCAAAGCTCTGCTTCTTTATTCTCTAAGAGAGTTGCACAGCCACCTGCTTCTGTGTGTGTCTGGGTGATTTTCTATCAGACCCGTACTCCCACCACCCCTCAGCCAGTCCAAAGAGAAGCTTGCCGGCTCTAATTCTCTCCTACAAAGCTAGTCTTGGTTTCTAAGCTTGGAACCAGCAGGAACAAAGCACCGTTTGCATCTTATTTCTCTGCACCAATTGTATGGAGAAACTAGACAAGGTACAGGACCGGCCCTAAGACACAGGTGATCTCTTAAAAAATTTCCTCCTGGTACCATGTCAAATGGGACAAAATGCAGATTCGATCTATAAAGGTTGTCCTTCTCTGCCTGGCCTTAGGAGTGGGGGACAACTGGGGCATTACTTCTCCCAGGGTCTGTCAGTCTGCAGAGTTGAAATCTACTGTGTGCAGTACATTACAAGCCATCAATCAACATTTAATAATACAAGCTGTGATATTCACATTATTCCCCCCTTTTCAATCTCCATTAAAAATAGAAGCACAGATAAAATGCTGAAGGAAAGCCACACGTTTCTCAGAGCCCATGTAAAATAAAGCCTGTGTTTGAAACATAGTGATGGCAACTGAAAGCCTGTCCGTGTCTTAAGACATGGGTGGCAGGTTAAGAAAACGAGGCTAGCAAAAAAAAAAAAAAAAAAAATACAATTAGGACAAAATCTATAAGGAATTTATTTTTGGTCCTTTTCAAGAAAAGTGCTCTCAATGCTCTCTGTATTAATGAAGAGAATTTGGAGTATTTTAATTAAAGTAAAAGGAGACAAGCACAACAAAACAGAACAAAAATGATCTCTTAATCAATTGTCCCTCCCCTGGGCTCAGAGAATTCATTTTGTTTTTGTCTCGACTGCTCCGAGCCTCTGACAAAATCAGGGAGATTTCAGTTGCAAGACTATTTTTATAAAAGTTAATATGATGCCTGAAAGGCAAACAAAGATAAATAGGACATGAGATTTCCCATTTTGTCGTGGAAGAACTTTGATGGAATTTGAATGGTTAGAACCGAATAATTTGGCTGTAAGGGGTAAAAAATGAGGGCAAGGATATGCAGTGATATATTACTATTTACTAACTTAAGTTCACCGTCAACTCAAAGTCATTTCCGGCCAATTTTGCAGTATTGAGAAATCGCCCCCAAAGGCCATCAAAAGTATTCCTCCAAAGTTCAGTGCACCTTATTTATTATTTCTTAAGTTTCCTAAGAGCCAAAGTCGTGCTTCTTAAAGGCAAGTGTATCTTGGGGAGCTGAGAGGTAAGCCATCTCCACTGAGGAGGGAGACAGGATATTTAGGCCTACATTTGGTTCAGCCTTATCAAGAGAGAGCCTTTGAGGAAATACAGCACTGCCGTGCTTGCTTTTTATTTAAGCTTTAATCTAAATTCTTTTGAATTCCTTTCCATTTGCAGTTTTCAGAGGGTCTGGAAAAAAAGCAGACGTAATACTCGGTGACAAACTGTGAAACTACTTTAGACCGTCTCATAAACATGAGGGGATGAGGCCAGAAAACTATTTCTCCTCTTCGGTTATTTTTTTTTCTCCCCCAAAACACTCTTTAATACCGAATTAACACTCATGCACACAAAGGCAGATCCCGCTCATGCAGTTATGATAACGACAGGGGTTATACCTGATCCTGAAGATTCTCGCCTCCGGGCCTGGCTGAGGATTCCTCACAGACAGCAAGACTGCGAGTCAGTTTCCCTTTTCCTGCTCCTGACTGGGAGGGGGAAAGAAAAGGGGAGCAAAAGAAAATAAAGAAAACACACAGACCGTGAAAACATCTCCACGTTCACACCAAATTCCCAAACCAGATTGTTAAAACCAAGCTCTCAGTCTGTGGCCCAGTGCTAGCTGCTTTGGCTCACAGTCTCAGACCTCTGGGTAGACAGAGAGGAAGGCAGGGGCAGTGTGGAGGGATGAAATGAAGGAAAGCTTTCAGCAAACTGTGCTCATTGCATTGGGAACAAACGGATGGAGCGTGAATTGCTATCGTTCTCACACGTAAGCAGAAAATAAAACGACAAAAATTTACTGTCTCCTAAAATGAAGTTTGGAGGGGATCTGACTGAGAATATACTTAAAAGGATGAAGAATGTGAAATAAATACCAAGTACTTGTTTACGTCGAGGCAGAAATCAAATGGTGAGACTAAACCATTCACCCCAAACTGTATTAAAAATGAAAACAAAACACAAGTGCCTATGTCTTTTGTAAAGCACTGTCAATCTCCAAGTGTGAAAATGGAATCCAAATAAACATTCGCAGCTACACCGTACCACAAATTCTCTCACTAAAAAGCATACAAAGTGGGAAAGACACACTTGAACACAACCCCTTAAAAGCTGATAGCACCGGTACACCCTGAATCCACCACATTTGCACACAACCATCTGAATTCTTGGCAAACCCTTTAACTCCAATAAGTATGCAATTTATATCCATGATGTCAGGTATACATAGAATCTCGAGAAGCCTACCTTGGATTTTCTTCTCTCTTGGTTTTGAGCCGCCAGCCGCCTCTGTATGTCAGAAACAAAACAAAACAAAACAGTAATAATAAAACACACAGTAAACCAACCACCACCAGAGGGAGAGAGAAAGAGATGTAAAAAGCGTCACGCAGTGAGGAGAAATCAACATAGAGCTCAGCAAAGCATTGTAGCCACTAGAGAGTGCTCCTCCTTCCCCAGCTCTCCAAAACTTTTGACCATTTAACTTAGTTCTCTCTCCTTAGAACCACTCTCTGGAGGAGAAAAGCTGGCTTCCGAAGGCTTTTGGCCATTAGGTGCCTTTGCCTAACTTACATACACATAAAAAGATTTAATTACGCCTTCGTAGTTTTGTTCAAAGAAAATCAATATTTAGGCTAGTTGCAAGGGCAGTGTGATTTTCCACTACCAGAATTATTTTTCTTGTAAATGATGGCATATTTAATTGTCATGCATTTCAGTCCTGCCATTCTTTCTTACCCTTTTCTCTCTGGCAGGGAAATCCAGGGCTCAGGCTTCTATGTTAATAAGAATCAAACTTTATGCCTATGAAGGTCAACGGAGCTCACATCTAGGATTTGCCTTAAGACTACCAGGAGTTGGACCTTCAGTTTTTCCATGGAGGGGCATTTTAAAAACTCAGCCAGTCTAAAAAGCTGCCTCAGGAGAGGCCCTCTGTATACCTTGAGGTGGTCTGAAAATTAGTTCTGGAAGACTGAGTGCAGATTCTGTAGGTAAATACTTTCTTCGGATTTTTTTTTTTCCAAAAGGCATTTTAGGGCATGGGTCAGTCAAGGAAAAAAATGTAACTAATAATTGAGACAGGATTTCCTACTCATCGAACTGGTCAATTTCTTAAAAAAATAAATAAAAACCATCTCTGAACTCTCAAAACGAAAGAAGGGAATTGCACTGGCTGGGGTGAGAACTGGGATCCTCTAGACTCACCTGCAGTTCCAGCTTCTCCTCCTCATCCAGGCTTTCTGACTTAACGACGCCATTCTCGGGAGCGGCCTGCTCAGTCCCACCTTCCTCCGCTGTGGCTTGATTCAGGTCACCTTGCTCAGACATTCTCCCAGGCACAAATTAAAATAAGGAGGTGTGATACCCTGGAAGGTCAAGACGTCAGAAAATAAAGTCAGTGGAGGGTCTCCTGACTTTACTATTATTCTTGAGACACTTCACTTCTCCCTATATATTCAGATTCAAATGGGCAACTTGGGCATCCCTGCCAAGTTTATGCAGCAGGGGAATAAAATAAAACAGAACCAAGTACCCAAGGACCACTAGCTACACACCCTTTCTACACATACACACTTGTGAGTACCCCCTGCCATGAAAATGGATCAGTATATCTTAAACAGAGATTGGAGAATTCTCACACATCCACCAGTCTCTGCCCCACTTCTTAGAAGAAGAAGAAGAAGACGACGACAACAAGGAGGAGGAGGAGGAGGAGGAAGAGGAGGAGGAAGGAGGGAATATTCCTCCAACTTCTGAACAGATGACCCCCGACTTCTGAGTAAAGGGGTGGCACAGGTATTTTCCAGCTCTTCTAAGATCACTCAAAACTATTTGCAAGTTTAACCAGAGACACACTTTCCTAGGTATAAAGAATACAGTATACTCCACAAGGGGCAAACATCGATCTTGAAGAGGTAATAATTCAGTAATAAATATGGGATCTAAATTTGGCCATAAACCTTTCAGGGTCAACATTTTCAGGCTTCAGACCGACAGCTACATTATTAAAACCATAAGCCGTCTCCCAAGCTCCTGTCAGTAGCTGGGGCTGCACAGATCCTGCGGAAGGAAGTCTTTGGCAGGCAGCTCTAATGAAGCTATCCAAGTGAGCTCCGCTACTGCCGGCGGCTCACAATAGACTGCTATACAGACACTGGGAATGGCTTTTCAAAGTTAAAGCCTGTTATTATTATTTTTTTCTCTCTACCACCACAAAAACCCTGACACTTCTCCTTCTGATGTGCTGTCAAGTAAGGCTCATGAATAATTTAGCATTTACTTCCTCCTCATTTTGTAAGATGTGAGAAAGAAAGCAAGAGAAAAAGAGAAGGAAAAAGAGAAGGAAGGAAGGAAGGAAGGAAGAAAGGAAGGAAGGAAGGAAGGAAGGAAGGAAGGAAGGAAGGAAGGAAGGAAGGAAGGAAGGAAGGAAGGAAGGAACTATAACTTATAGTCAGTTCTTTCACAAAAATTCCCAAGCAATGACTGTCCTATTCCCAGTGGTTACAGTGGTAATTATTATTGGACAAATCAGTGTTTTGATATGCTTCTTTGAGAAAGTTTAACTAGCATTTACAAACGCAGTAATTTTATTTCCAACTGGAATAGGAGGCATGAGAAAAATCTAAAACCCAGCAATTTTTGTGGCAAATTTGCTAAAACCTACCATGACAGAACAGATGTTATCTAATATCTATTTTTTTTTAAAAAGTAGACTCATTTAGCAAAGGATTATGGGAATTTAAAAGGAAAAGTTTCCCTAAAGCACAGTTGTTTGAGTATGTAAGTGACTAATAAGCAATTCTTTTAAGTTTTGGGTAGGGTTTAGGATATTTTATCCAGTGCATTCTGACAGATCTCTCTTATTTCTGTGATACTCAATATGTGCGTGGCAAACTAAATTAAAAAGTTCCATTTCCCCATGGCAAACAACTTGTTTCTCTATGTATTGGGTAGGAGGAGGAGAGGGGACTTCTGTTGCCCTAACAATTTCTTCAGGGCTTTTCAATAAAAAACAGATTGCGACCAGATTTAAAACGCTGCGAACAAACTGAGCTCTAATTTTCTAAACTATAAGCCAAGCAAATCCCTGATTGGGATCCTGTTTGTTTTGGTTACGTTCAGTGAACTGTTCTCTGCAAACAGGCACATTTATATAAGCCATGAAAATACAGATGAGACAATAACGAGACAACGAGACCTTTACCTTCAGCGCAGAATCCCTGCTGCAGGTCTCGGAGATTTACTAGCGGCTTCTGTCGTTCTACCCCGGGAAAATCCACACAAGTGATCAGAGACAACTGGAGTCCCATGTCCCCATGCCCATCCTCATGCGGTGCCCTTACACAGTTTGACACATCATCGTCAACCTGAAAAAAGATGAAAAGTAAATAATAATAATGGCAATAACCATGGTAGGGTGAAGGACGAAATAAGTAAGACTGGATTTCTAACACTAATGACCAGCTTCCAGCAAATCACGTTCACAGCTTGATCCGGCTCCACCTGTCTCAAGCTGCCTGCTTCTTCTCTAATGAAGGCTACAGCCGGCTGTTCAAGTCAGAGCGGCACCCACGCAAGGAGCTAAAATTAACAATTGCATTATGCACCGAAGATTACTCACTTCAATTTTAACCTTTTTTAGTGAAATCTCACACTTTGTATTGAAAAAAAAAAAAAAGAAACAAGCTTGTGTGTTTGCTTCAATGAGAATCAAGATCACCTATGAGCAAAAGTCTTGCCTCTTTTTTTAACCAAAGCCTTTGTCTTGGTTATATATTAATATGATAAACTTATTGCTGTTTCTGTGACTCTTTTTCTATGAACACTATGCTAATTAAATATATTTAAAGGTTTTGATTTAATGAGGCATTATCCATAAAGTTAAAAAAAAAAGGCAAAAGCAAAAGGAAAGAAAACTTCCCTAACGGCATGGCCGAGAAAGCTTTTTTTTCCTCTTCACTTACATTTTGGAAAGAATTCCTAGTATTCCCGTTGCATGGTAAATGCAGACTATCCACTATCTCTCCCTCCCCATCAGAATTGCCATCACCAGCTGGGCATTCTGTTTGACAGCAAAGAAGCACTGTCAGAGGGAGTCAACAGATTTACAAACTTAGAGCCTGTTGAAAACAATCCATGCTATAATGTGCACTGTCTTTTTCTCACAACTCCTACAGGAGCAGCAGCGAAGACAGCTCGAATGCAAACACAGAGACGGGTTCCTAATATCATTTGCCAAAAGCAAGCTGCATCTCTCTCCCTTTGTGGTAACTCTACTTTGGGGCACACCTGCTAAATCCAACAGCGTGCATGCACCTCTTCAATCATATATCTGTTTGTGGAAAACTAAATGCATCCCATTATTTAGTCTGAAAATTAGAAATGCTTTCTGCCTTCCCCTCCCTGCTCCCTTCACCCCCCCTCAAGTTTAGAGAGCACAGCTGGCTCTTCACAGGATTGTACTGAGGCTATATTAACATCGGATTGGGTTACACAGGCATTTGTTGTGCAAGAGGAAAACAACTGTTGAAAATATGATCACTTATACAGTCAATAATTTCTCGTTTTATTCATATTCTCTCAAGGTGGATAATGTGGCCCTTAAAAATGTTCCCTTTATTATTAGGAATTGCATAGCTATTGGGAGATAAGCAAACATGCATTTAGGACAAAAATTGATGACTAAATCAACAGGAATTTTGATTTTTTTAATGATACCAGGTTCTCCTCAGCTACTATAACTAGCTCGATATTAACTAGAGGATACTATGCCTTAAAATCGATCTAAGTAACCAGCCCCTTATCTAATCTGTTCTATAATACGTTCCAGTGCTGGATGTATTTGCCAAATGCTTTTGTGAATTCTGTAACCTTTTCCCAAACAGAATGAAGTTATCAACCATCACCACACCCCTTTTTATGCCCCTAATATTTGTACAGTGGAATTTAAAACTCCAGTAGGCGAACGGCAAGGACATTTTCAAATTGAAGCCTGAGATGCATTAATCCAGACCCAATGGGAGGAAGCATGATATAATTCTTTCCATCAAGATAAAGAAAGACCAAACTGATATTCACACAGTACGTAACCAACTCAAAGTGTGAACAGCCTGGATATGCGTATATGCGTAATTACCAGGACACATTTTGAAATAGCACTGAGCTCGAAAGTCAGTGAGGTATTATTCTTGCATGCCTGAATCATAAAGTCATCATCTACCAAGATAAAAGAGAATATGGGCATATGGGAATGAGCAGAGCGGAACATATGGATCACAAATATTTTTGTAACTGATTAAAATTGTTCTCTTTGCTAGGAAAGCAGTGCCAGCAAACCAATCCTACTCCAGCTTTCTGTTCTCCAAACTAACCCCACTCTTCCACTACCATTTAATCTTAACTGATTCCAATTTTTCCCATTCCATTAAGATACAAGCTATTTTTAACAAACATCATTTCTCCAACATTCGGTTAATAAGTATATGGACAGATTTCAATTGTTATAGTTGGAGGGAGAAAGAGGAGTCTATGTTCATCTGCACAAAATATAAGTCACTGAAGTTCTTTCTGTGGAAATGTTACTTTAGCCCTACTTTTAGGGATAGAAATTAGCAAAGGCAAGCAAACAAGCATAAAACAAGCTATAGTGAATTAATTTAAAATTCTGACAGCTATTTACAATGAGGAAAATAATTACCTTTGCACATTGTATTTATATGGCTTCTTATTTCTTTGGCTTACTTTAGAGTTGAAAATGGTAACATTTAGGATTGTGGAGATGAGAGACAAAGGGGAAGAAAGGAGAATGGCAGAATGCGAGACATCAAATATTCTGCCTGATTCACCACCAACAAAATGGGTGTGCCTTAATTATGTATGTGTATTATGTATAGTCACTATATGCGGTTGGGAAAGAAAGATCAAGTTTTGATTCAAATTGCAGAGTCAATAGTGATTTAGTTCTCAGGGGATATCTAAAATGGAAAATGAAAATTGGGTTCTATTAGCAAGTTGGGAAGGTCACTTTATTAGTCACTTTCTTCAAGTATTTATACTAAAAATTAACATGAGAGACGACTAATCTTATCCCAAAGAGCATAGGCATTTTATGATGAAACAACACAATCAAGAAGATTTACTTATTTGAACAATTGAAGTGTTTCCCTTATGCACTCTCCATTCTTTGTTGGCTGGCCCCCGTTCTGCAAAAGTAAACCATGATATTCATGATTTGCCAATATGCTTCATAAGGTATTTAAATACTGCAACACCGTGTAAGCCAAAGACGCATCCCATTCTCAAAACAGTTATTTTGCTAAAGTTTTAAAACTATTTAGAACTTGTAAGATTAAGGTTGACAAGAGTAAAACAAGTCGACAAACAAACAAACAAAAAATCCAAGAAGTAATTGGAATGTAATCCCTTCTGAAACAGAAGCAGGATGGCATGAAAAACGTGTATAGACTAAGACCTCCAGCAAGTTTGAAAATTTCCCAAGGTGACGAAAAACATCAAAGAGAAAATGTCACATAAATTTAATTCCCCGAGGAAATTTTTATTCCTCAGTACATGTGTAAAAATTACTCAACCAGGAGCTCTACCTTCTAATTAAACCCTTTAACCAAATCTTACAGAACAAGGCATTCTGTAAGTTTCTTGAGCCATTCCTGCCAAAATTATCAGAACACCATTTTGGAGGAAAGCCTAGGAGGGCATTTGAGAACAGGAATTTGCATACTAGGGTTTTAAGGATTAGAAATATTTCACATGAATATTCCTGTCTAAGCTGTAATCTGTCGGTGTATAAACACACAGCAGTTTATATGTATAACTGTTTTTCTTCTATAACTATTATAGCAAACTTGACACAAACATAAGCTAGATCAGCATTTAGCAGAATCCCAGCAATGGAAAGAACTGATATCAGTGCTTTGGTCAGGAGAACAGCCCACGATAGGTGTGAATTTAAGGGAGGTCTGATCTCAACAGAAACATGTGAAGAAGAAAAGCTTGGTGTCACTGTGTCAATTCTTCATTCTAATAACAAGTTCTTATTGAGCTTCTACCATGTGCAAGGGTATTCTACATATGATGAGATATTCAGGCCAACTAAGACAACTTCACACAAAAATTGCTATTTTTTTTCTTCTGAATATGATATAAATCAAAATTAAAGAAACCAGCATTTTGCACACGAAAAGAGCAAGGGCAGAATAAATAGTCCAAGAGAGGAAACTAACATTCTGCTTTATGAAATTTCCTCTGCTACATTGATGACACATACCTATAAATACTAGCTCCGTGGATGTAACCTGCCCAGGTTAGTAATTGATCTGCACAGGTATCCAAGCTTTACCATTTACCTACTTGGTGTTGCTGTTGCAAGAATAAAAAGATTTGGGGAAATGAGATGTTCAAAGAAACTTCCACTGCATCATAACTACAATCAGTGCATGTGTGTTCAATGCATCCTCACACACCAGAAGTAACAGACAGCACTTCTAACTGAGTAAGACAACCCAAGCTTTTCTCTAAAGCTTAACCTGGGCATGGTCTTGGTGCAATACAAACATCAGGCTGTCGGCAATCTGGATGGAATGGAACAGCTGATAAGTAATTTGGTCACATAACTGGCCCAATTTCTTGCATAAATAAACTAGAGAAGGAGAATTTTCTCACCAAAATAAATCCCACGAAGAACACGGCCACTGGTCCTGCTGCCACCTTAGCAAATAAGTCAAGGCTCTGACAAAGCAGAAGCTGGTTTGGGTTGGACACTCTGGTGACGCTGTTCCCAGAATTTCAAATGGCCTCACCTTCATAACCTATGTAGGCTAATAACCACTTTATATCTTCAACCTCATTCTAGCGAGAGTCTAAGCATGATTTTTCCATATGCTGAGGGGCACCATCAACCTCTAGTTAGGTGCAAAATTTAAAATATATATATTTATATATATATATATGCAAATGCTCAGAGAACCACAAAACTGAAAAGAAGTCTGAAATCAGCTGGTCTACCCACCAACTTGAAATCCAGTGACTTGGACAAGATCCCATCATGGTAGAGCTCTTTCCAATACCTTGTGTTCCTCTAGTGATGGCCCTATCAGAAATCTAGAGTAGGTTCACCTAACCTAAGCAATGAATTCCCAGCATACCACATGACAGACCCACATCCCATCCCCAATGGGCCATTATTTTTTTCTCTCATGCACACACCAGCTAATACTTTACAGAAACTGCACAATCATATCTTCTGATGATGTCTATATGTTTCTTCCCTAGTTTAACTGCCCCCAATCACACAGACATATATGTTTTCTCTAGACAGTAAGCTCCATCTTTCTTTTTTTTTTTTTATCTCCTGAAAGCCCATATGCCATAGCTGTCAGAATGACATGGACTTATCTGCTAGCTATCCAGCCAATTTTCTCTCTCCACACTTAGAACTCAATGTACCCATCTCTTCACAGACCACATGGGAAATCACATATCTGCATGATTTCCAGATAAAGTGTTCCCAGGGTATGCAGGAAGAATATATATATATATATTTATATTTAATGCAGTATGCCTAACTAGAATTCATACTTGTCACAGAGCAAGCTGAGCAATTTGAAAGGAGTGTCTACCTAGTCTTCAAGTAAATAACAGGGATCTCAGCCTTGGGGAGTAGCCTTGTCATTCCAAGTGTAAATAAGTGAATATTCAGGAAGTCAAATAACATT